>JAKSZT010053791.1:28938056-28986663 GCA_026826555.1 Tolypeutes matacus | reverse complement strand
TGCTCACATATGGTGATTCTTGCAATGCAAGAAATTATAACAATGAGGTGGAGCCAGTGGCCACTTGACAGTTTTTGGGTAGGGAGGGGATGAGCAGTTGAAATACAGGGGCTTCTTTGGGAGTTGGAGGTTGTCCTGAGTACTGTTGTGGCAATGGATGTAGGCCATTTTAAATCAGCACACACCACTCAGAACTGAGTGGGAGAGAGTGTGGTCTACAGTGTGAACTGTGGTCTATGGTTGGTGGCAAGGCTCCAGGATGTGTAAGTTCATTGAGGTTGGTGGGCCACACTATGGGAGATGTTTGTGTGGGATGTGGTGGGAGGTGTGGGAGGTGGGCAGCATGGGAATCCCGGTGGGTTCCGTGTAATATTTTGGGTAATCTAAGCACCTCTTAAAATATATGTATATATATATAAAAAAAATAAAAATAAATTTCAAAAAAAAAAAAGACATTAAAAAAAAAATGTTATTTTTTACTTCCTTTAAGTTGACAATTTTAGGGGTATGTCTGGGCAGAAGCCAGAATAAACATGAGGAAGGATAGCTCACTGGTTAGCCCCATTTGCTTGTTCTTATTGGACTGCTTTTTTTAAACTGATTCTATGTGATGTTTTAATCTACCTGCTGTGACTGCTGTGAAAAGCCAATGTCAATTCAGTGTCAAGTGTCAAGGTCAGTTCAATGCCAGCAGTCATTGTCAATTTGAAGGTCTACCTGCCTTGTTTAACTGGAGCAGCTTGGTATCCTTTGGTCTGAATAAACTGCTTTATACATATATATGGAAGTCAATATAATTGCAAATATAATGATATAATTTTTTTCTATAAAAACTGATTAAAAATATTTAAAATATATTAATATCACTGATATACCTCAACCACTTCTTACAGGGCTCTATTTCCCACTACTCAATCACTTTTGCCAGAATGAATTTCTTTGTTTTCTTATCCCCATTGAGCCCTTTGTTTATCACTCTACAGAAAGAGACTTTCTCTTGAACAATTCTACCAGCCAGCCTTCTAAAGGTATGCTGACGCTCTCATCAGTGCATGTGCTATTATATTTTACCTGTGAGTTAACTGCACTCATGGAAGAAACCACCATGGCTGGGAGTTTCCTTTATGGAATGAGGCTTTAGACAAAGATACAAATCTATAGAGATGTTGTACAGTATGGGCCACATTCTTCAAGATTGTTACTGGAATCATATGTAAGAGAATTTTTCCATGACAAAGAGACTTATTTATTAAAGTGAAAAGAATCCAATATCTTTAAGGCAGGGCTTGTTCCCTTTGCCTTTAGATTCTAGCATATTTAAAGCATTTTTTTTTTCTAATTAGAGGATACAAAGCGACTCTGGCTAAACAAAGCAGGGAGACCCAGAGACCTTTTTGACCAGGCTCTTTCATGTTGCTAGACTTTGCAGAGCTTAGTATGAGAACCACCATACTAGGTAATGTGTATTTCCTGCTCTAATATTTTGTTATTCTTCTTAAACAAAAGAAGCCCTTTCTCTGAGTTTATTAAAGCTTGAGTGAGTTGTAAAGATGGTAAATAAGTCAGTGGGTTGGGATGATGTAGAACCTTATTACATCTGACTCAGGCCATCATTGCCTCCCAACAGGATCACTGCCAAAACTCACATCCTGACTCAATAAAACAAAGCCCAGACTCTTGAGCATGACAGTCACAGCCCTGGTAACCTGCAACTAAGGATCATCTCAACTTTATTTCCTGTTACTGCTCATCATGTGCCCTTTGCCCCATTTCAAAGGAAACTTGCTGCATAGTGCTCTGCCTTTGCTAACAGGCCATTGTTTTCCTATTTGGGGGATGCTGTCTCCCTACATTCAAGGCCCTGCTCCAATGCCATTCTCTACCTATTGCCCTCCCTGATTCTCTTGGCCCGAAGAAATCTCCAATATTTAATTCTCAAGTTTTATACAACGGTCACTTAGTGAATCTGATAAAAATGCAATGCAAAATTTCAGGTCCCTTCTAGGAGATACTGTCTCAGTAAGTCTAGAGTAGTGTCTCAGACTCTAGCCAATAATAATGCAGTAGCCAGGGACCACACGGTGAGAAACACGGCCATACTCATTAAGCATGTTATTTCTTTCTACTTTGTAATACTCACTCCATGGGCTTCAGTATAGTCTCTGGAAAGGCTTGTTGTTTTAGTTGGCTAATGGCTGCCAAGGCAATATACCAGAAATGGGTTGGCTTTTACAATGGGGATTTATTAACGTAAAAGCTTACAGTTTTTGGGCTTCAAAAAATGTATAGGTCAAAGCATCAGGCGAAGCTCTCTCCCCAAAGACATTGCTGCCAGTGATCCTGCACTCCTGTCACATGGCAGGATTCAATGGTGGCATCTGCTGATCTCTCTTTCTCTTCCAGGCTCCATTGCCTTCAGCTATTGGCTGCTCCTTCTCTGGCTTTCTCTCTTCCATATTCTATTGATTTCAGCTTGTTGCTCTCGTGGCTTTCTCTCTGAGCTTCTGTGAGTTCCTCTATGAGCCCCTGGGTCTTTTCTCTCTGTCTTTCCAAATTCATCTGGTTTATAAAGGACCCCAGTAAGAGGATCAAGACTCACCTTGGGTCATCAAAATAATCTCTTCAAAGACCCTTAACTGAAGTAATCTAATCAAAGTGTCCCACCTACAATGGGTTCACACTCACAGTAATGGATTCATTTAAGAAGATAATTTTCTGGGATCCAGAAAAACCTCAAACTACCACACTTGTCTATATCTATCCTAACTTACACATGTTACCAATGCATTGATCTTTCTGTGCCCCAAGATTTTTAAAATTGGAAAGGAATTTTCTGTAAGTTGGAGACCAACACCCAAGAAGGGATTAGTATTAACCTTCTGTCTCCCTATCCTCCATCCCTATCAAGGTCCTGGAATGCTTCTCCCTCAGGTTAGATGTTGGTGACCATGCTGAAGTCACACAGATTGGTCAGGGCATTATCTGAACAAGAAGGAAGAACCAGTCATGGTGCCAGTGAA
This sequence comes from Tolypeutes matacus, assembly GCA_026826555.1. Classification (NCBI taxonomy): domain Eukaryota; kingdom Metazoa; phylum Chordata; class Mammalia; order Cingulata; family Chlamyphoridae; genus Tolypeutes; species Tolypeutes matacus. Next base: position 28,983,643 of record JAKSZT010053791.1, on the reverse strand, counting down.
ATGGTAGATGGTCTTGAAATTGGGTGAGCCTGTCCAGAAGCTGTTCTGCCACATGATTCTTTTTCTGAGATTAGGGCATTTGACTATATGGTCTGTGTCTTGTTTATTAGTCTCCACATGGTATTCAATAAGTATTTCTTGAATGAAAGAGAGAATAAAATGAATGCTACTTTGATCTCAGCAACCAAGTACATGGGTACTCTGACTAATTCCAAGATGTGTTTAGAGGATCACTTTGATTAAATGACTTATCCCCATTCGTGCTGTATCCTCTCATTTATAAATGGAAAGTTGTGATGCTTGCTCACTATATACTTTATTTTAAGCCACAAAATATTTTAATAAACATTTTGCATTGTTGATAAGCTTTCACTTAAAAGTTCTTTAGGGTTATGCCTATTAAATTCAAAATTGTACATCCACATCCAAGCTTATAAAGCATAATAAATTTGGAAATTGCTTCTTATATTTTTCTTGGAAAAGAGTTCTTTAGTTATTTTCTTACTTACTCTTCTTTAGAGGAATTAAGGACCATGACAGACTAGATAACTTAATTTTTAAAAGACTTTTCTGTTAAGCCTTGGTTTGAATCCCATTTTTGCCACTGAAGTCTGTAGATTCTGGTAATTTTTTTCAATCTGTTTATGCTTCAATTTTCTCATGTATAAACTGGAGTTACTACTTACTTCCTAGGAAGGGTGAGGATAAACTAAAGTAATGTATATAAAGTATGGTACTTAGTCTCTTTTTATTTGACAGAGGTAAAGACAGATGCACTGAAGTGCTGAAATGGAATTGTTATTGGGGGGTTAACTGATAAGGTTGTGAAATTTGTACATTGATTTAGGAAATTTAAATATCAACCTTTCATGAACTTCTGTAGTATGCAAATCATTGTACAATTGTATTCTGAAGAGCATTACAGAGCAATAATAATTTTTATTATCTCATGCCACCTGGTGTCTTGTCCAAGTCACTACAACCCATAATTGAGAATATTATAGTGCATTTTAGCCTAATTCATTATCTGTATGAAGTTATAAAAGTAGCCATAGATGACTAGGAATTATGTCATTTGTATTAAACCCAGATCTACTTCTGAGTATGTGGTACATGCTGTTGTGAAAAATGTTTTACCTTTTACCTTTGTCAGTTTGTAATGAGAGGATTTCCTTTTACCCTTTGTAGCTCAGAGAGCACCTGATGTGTCATCTCAAACACAATAAACATGCTCCTGAAGGCATAAAAAAAAAAAAAATAATAATAATAATAATAATCAGAGCTAGTATTTATTAGACATTTTCTCTGGGCTAGGTGCTGTATTAAATCTTTTGCATGTGTTCATTCATTCATTCTTTTAACAAATATTTACTGAGTAACTGCTGTGTACCAGTAACTGTTTCATGGATTATGTGATTTTATCCTCATGACACCCTCATAGGCAAATTTTGTCATTGCTCCCATGAGACTCAGAGATTAAATGATACACCCCAGGTCACACAGCCAGAGCTGGAAGAACTTAGATTTAAAATAGTTACTTCTCTCACTACCCTCTATAGTCTATAACAGTTAATCAACCCTAATTTATTTATGTAGTCATTTTCATGATGCTTTCAATATAACAACTTTATCAATAATCTCTTAGTAAATTTGCCTTTTTTTGGTATAACTGAATTTTTTTGGTAATTCCATTTTAATACCTTATTTAGCTCTTCAGCTATACCTCCTTGTAAGATTTTTTTTTTAGTGGTTGCTCTAGGAACATTCTTAACATATCATATCTACTTAGAGTTAGTATCATACCAGTTCATTCAAACTGTAAGAAGCTTGAACAGAATAATGGCATTTGCACCCTCATCCTTTGTACTATTCTTGCCACATTATTTTACATCTAAATACATCATAAAGCCTACAATATATTATATTTTTTATTTCAGTCATTTGTCGTTTGATGGAATTAAGAAATGGAAGAAGATAGCTTTTATATTTACCCACCTGTTTACCGTGTTTGATCGTCTTCATTCCATCTATCTAATATAATTTCTCTTCTGTAAGTCTGTGGGCAAATACACTTTCAGTTTTCGTTTACCTAAAAATTGTCTTTTTTCCCTTCACTTTTGTTAGGTACTTTTATTGGGTATAGAATGTTGAGTTTCTTTAGGCACATTAGAGATACTCCATTTTCTGGCCTCCATTGTTTCTACGAGAAGGCCTTTTCCTCACAACAAATCATTGTATTTATCAGCGAGGATTCTGTTTGTTGCTTTATTTTTAGCCTTTATTTCCTTACAGCCAAAAAATATTTGCACATCATGGTTGCTCATTATCCTCTGCCTTTATTTACTAGAAGACCTGCAATTATGGTCTATCTCTCAATTCTCTTTTAGCTCTGTTTTCCCTCCTTGAAATCATAGTTCTAAACTGATTGCAGGAAATCTGCCAGCCCCAGGCAACACATCCATTCCTGTTGCTTCAACATGGAGATTGCGGCATTTTCCCCTGAGGGCACGCCACTCTGGAAACCTTCTTTAGCCAGCTGTCTCTGAGACCCAGCAGTCCCAGGTTTCCTCCTTCCATATTTCCTGCACTCCTGCTTGGTTTTAACTACTTTGGCAGCCCCGTGTTATATATTGTACTTCCCGAAACGTGGCATATGCTTTTGTTTCTCATTCTCCTTGTTGCTGTGGGGTCGTTTCTGAGAGGTGATGAGGGAGCTCTCATCTTTACAGCGGCCATAGCAGTTTGCCATGGGTTTTTTTTTTTTTTAAAAAAAAAAAAAACAAACACATTGCAAACATGGAAAGAATTCCTTATCAAATGCTGACTTTCAAATATGACAGCTAAGTTAAATATTCAATATTTACAGTGATTTTTTGTTGTTGCTGCTGCTTCTCAAATCATCTTGTAGTTGGACGGAGCTGTTCCACTAGTAAATTCATCATGGTCACAACTTTCTCTGAGTTCTTGCATGTTCAAAATTTGTTCTGTAGACTTGAAACTTGAAAACTAGCTTGGCTGGATTTAAAATCCTTGGCTCACACTTTCGTTTCTTGAATATATTGTAGTTGTTGATGTTCTGTTCGTGTTGAATGCTTGTTGTGCAGAAGTATGCTACCGATCTGATTTTCTTTCCTTGGTAAGTGATTTGGTACTTTTGCCTGGTGGCTAAAAGATCATTTCTTTATCTTTAAAATCTAATGAATTTATCAAGATGTAAATTGAATTAGACTGTTTTGAGTCATGTTCTTAGATATATGATAGCCCCTTTCAACATGTAGGTTCAGGATTTTATTTTATTTGGGAAAGTTTTCCTGAATCCTAGTTTTAAGTATCAGCTTTCTTCCATTGTTTTGCTTTTCTTTTTTAAAGATTCTAATTTTACAAATGCCAGATCTTCTTTTCCTGTCTTCTATATCTGTTATTTTCTACCAGATCCTTTTTATAATTTAATTCAGTTTACTTTTTTCTTGGCTTCTCTATTTCTATCTTCTGTGTTCCTTGCTTGGTCATATCAACACTCCCTTGTGTAGTTTTAATTGCATCTTTATTTATGAAATTATTTTGTATTTTTCTAATACTTTCCTGCATTCTGTTCATTCCCTTTCATATCTCTCCATTATCTGTCCATTTCTTTTCAAGCTTTTGTATTTGTTTTATTGCATTCTTTTGTGTCTGCACTTACATGGTTGTTATTTTCAATTCATGTCTGAATGCTGAGCTGCAGTTGTTCTTGGCTCCATGATGGGACATTTTCTGCCGTGTTGAAAATGTTGTTTCTCATTTTCTAATTTTGCTTATAGATATATTTATGGGTGTCACAATTTAATTTTTATTGTATATATTTATAGGAGTTTTATTCTTCACAGAGACCTATTAATAATACAAGTGTCCTAGGAGGGCACCGTGGTTTTGGTGTCTTCCCCAATTTCTTATCTCAACAGCTTCTTTTTTTGTTGCTATAGTGAAAATTAGTTTCTTTTACATATAGTGTCTTTTTGTTATTAGAATTTCTATGAACTTTGATCTTACTCTATTTCAGAAAGTTCTTTATTATCAGCCACTTGCTTACTTCATTCACCACCAGTCACTGCCTTAAGGGAACACTTTCCCCCCTCAAAAATTGCTCCTTCTCTCCTCCCCAGAAGTGGTGACTTCTCAACAGTGTCAAATTTATACTTATGCTCTTTTCAAATCCTTTCTTTTATCTCCAAATTGCTAGTCTCTGGTTCATCAGCTCTCAGACATGTTTTAGATTTTCACACTCAGAATATGTAATTAACGTATATGTACAATGTATATGTATAGAATAATGTATGTGGAAATAATAATGTAATTAAGGTTAAGGAGATTATCCTTGATTATCTGGGTGGACCTAATCTAATCATAAGAGTCCTTAAAAGTGGTAGAGGGAGACAGAATGGTGGATCAGAGAGATGCAATAGGAGAAGTCAATCTACCATTGCTGGCTTTGAAGATAGAGGAAGAGGGCCAGGAGCCCAAGAACGCTGCAGACTCTAGAAGCTGTTTATGGCCTTTAGCTTCCAGCCAGCAAGAAAATAGGCATCTCGATCCTACAACTGCAAGGAATTAAATTCTGCCAGTAATCTGCATAAGAAGGAAAAAGATTCTCCTTTGGAGCTGGCAGAAAGGAACACAGCCTGATAACACCTTGATTTTAGTCCAGTGAGACCTGTAATGGACTTCCTTATTATTATTATTTTTTAAATAATTTCAAACTTACACGACAGTTGCAAAAATAATATAAAATCCATACAGAAAACTCCAACATACTTACCCCCCACACACTCCCAGGTACCCAGATCCACCAGTTTAGACATTTTGCCTTATTTGCTATATCATTCTATCTACCTACTTATCTAGATAGCTATTTATCTATATCTATCCATCTATTTTCTGAACAGTTGAGAGTAGGTTGGATACATCATGCTCCTTGTATACATAATATATATACATTTCCTAAGAACAAGGATATTCACTTATGTAACTACTGTAAGTACAGTTATCAAGTTCAAGAAATATATGTAATGGACTTCTGACCTACTGACCTGTAAGATAATATTTGTGTAGTTTTAAGCCAGTAAGTTTGTGGTCGTCTGTTACGGCAGCAATGAAAACTAATGCAGTCTTCATTACTCCTTTAATTAGTGTTTTTTACTTTTCAGTATACAGATCTTGCGTGTAGTTTGTTAGACTTATACATAAGTATTTCATGTTTTTGTTGCTGTTGTAAATGTTACTTGTTTCAGAGTTCAATTTCTAATTATTCATTACTAAGATATAGAAATTAATTTGAATTTTGTTTATTGAACTTCTATCCCACATCCTTGCTTATTGTAGCTTTTTAATAGATTCTTTGGGGTTTTCTACATAGGCAATCATGTCATCTGACAATAATGTCAGTTTTATTTATTTATTTCAAGTAGGTATGTGTGGCAGTTTGATATTATTTATGAATCCCCAAAAAGAGAAGGATTATGTTTGTAAACTGGTCTGTTCCTCTGGGTGTGATCACTTTTGATTGTGTTAAATTCACCTGAAATGTCCTTGATTAAATTTCCTGTTAAGATTAGGGATTTGCTTAGACCACATCAGTAGGGTGTGACTCAGGGTTGAGTCCCCTCTCCCCTGCCCCTTGGTAGGCTGATATAAATGGACACTCACTCAAGAAGACACACAGAAGAGGAGAGAACTTGGTCATTTCAGTCCTGCCATTTGACAGAAAGGATAAGGTTCAAACAGCTAAAGCCCCGGGAAGAGAGATGAGCCATTTGCCTGGTAGTTTGCAGCCAAAGAGAAGAGAACAGCTGAGCAGCTAAGAAGGCTCAAGAGAACAGGCAGATATCACCTGCCATCTTGCTTCAACACGTGGCAACTGACTTTTGTGACAAAGCAGCCTTGAGTTGTACTCTTTACGGCCTTGTAAAACTGTAAGCTTTTACCCCAAATAAATACTCTTTATAAAAGCCAACAGAGTTCTGGTACTTTGCATCAGCACCCCTTTGGCTGACTAATACAGTATGCCTTTTAATTCTTTTTCTTGCCTTGTTACACTGGCTAAAACCTTAAGTATAATCTTGAATCAAAGTGGTGAGACTAGACATCCTTGGCTTCTGTCTGATACTAGGGGGAAGGCACCAAATCTTTCACCATTAAGGGTGATGTTAGTTTCAAGTTTGTAGATGCCTCTCTCAGTTTCCTAGAGTTGCATAATGAAATATCATAAACTTAGTGGTTTAAACAGTAGAAATTTATTTATTCACAGTTCTGGAAGCTAGAAGTCTGAAATCATGGTGTCAGCAGGGCTGTGCTTCCTCTGAAATCTGTCAGGAAGAATTCTTCATTGCCTCTTCCTAGCTTCTTGGTTTGCCAGCAATCCTTGCATTTCTTAGCTTGTAGCAGCTGCATTTCGATCTCTGGTTCCATTGTCACATGACATTCTCCCCTCTGTCTGTCTCTCTGTGTGTCCCTTCTCCCTTTCTTATAAGAATACCGGTCATATTGGATTAAGTGCCCACCCTATTCCAGTATGACCTTTTAAACTTTACTAATTCCATCTGCAATGACACTACTTAATTATTTAACTTAACTAATTCCATTTGCAGTTACTCATATTCATAGGTACTGGGGGTTAGGATGTCAACATTTCATTAGGGGGGAAACAGTTCAACCCAGAACAATTCCCTTTATCAGACTGAGAAAGTTCTCTTTGAGTCCTAGTTTGGTGTATGTTTTCATCATGAATATCATGGAACTTTATCAAATACTTTCTCTGCCTCTGTTGAAATTATGACTTTTTTTTCAGTGTGTTAATATGATGAGTTGAATTGATTGATTTTTGAGTGTTAAGACAATGTAGCATTCCCATGATTAACAGCACTTGGTCATGATGTATTATCCTTTTATGTATCGGATGGGTTTTATTTGCTTGCATTTTGTTGAGGATTTTTCCATCTATATTCATGAATGTTTTAGTTTCCTAGGTTGTTCAACCAAATACCATGCAATGGGTCGGTATAAACAATGGGAAATTAATTGCTCACTGTAAGCGGTTGGGAAGAAGTCCAAATCAAGGAGCTATCAAGGTGATGCTTTCTTCTTGAACACTGTGTGTTCTGGGGCTTGCTGCCGGTGATTCTTGGTTCTTCACCCGTTACATGGCAAGGCACTTGGCAGTGTCTCTTGGTCTCTCCCTTTTCTGTCAGGTTTCTATTGATGTTCAGCTTCTTGCTTCCTGTAACTTTTTCTCTCTCTGTCTGAATTTCATTCCACTTATAAAGGACTCCAATAATAGGATTAAAACCCATCTTGACTGGGCTGGGCCACACCTTACCTAAGTAACCTCATCAAAAGGTCCTATTTAAAATAACTTCATACCCACAGGAGTGGATTACATTTAAGAACATGTTTCTCTGGGGTACATATAGCTTCAAGCCACCACATTCTACTCTCTGGACCCCACAAAAGACATGTTCTTTCTACATGCAAAATATATTTATTCCAGCACAACACCCAAAAAGCCTTAATTCATTTCAGAAACAATACTAAGTACAAAGTTTCATGAAAATCAGATATGATTATGGTCTTTTCTGGGGCACAATTCTCCTCATTCATAACCTGTGAAACCTAGAGAAGTTATTTGCTTCCAATATTCAATGGAAGGAGAGGGATGGGATAAACATTCCCATTCTCATAGGAATAAATTGGAAGGAAAACAGGGGTCATGGGTCTGAAAAAATTCTGAAATCCCACAGGGCAAGCTCCATTAGATTTCAAGGTCTGAGAGTCATCTGTGGAATGATATTGTGTCCTCTGGGCCTGATGAAGTGGCAACCTCACCCCTTCCAAGTGCTTTTGCAGTGACCATGCTCTCCCCAAACATTGAGGTAAAGGCTGCATCCTCTCCAAGCACTGGGGTGGTGGCCAGACTCTCCACAATACCTAGGGCATAGGCCCCACCTTCTCCAAGCACATAAGTGGCAATCCAAGATCACTGTGGCACAAGCCCCATCATTTTTGAGTATTGGGGTAGCAACACTCTTCCTAAACAAATGGGGCATAGGCCTGCCTGCTCCAAGTGCAGGGGCAGACCAGTCCTTCCACACATGGGTGGGCCTGCTCTCTAAGCCTGAGGAAATCTCCTTGGTCCTAACCTCAGCTTCCATGGCTCTGCCCTTGAAGTCATTATTCCTTCAATTTTTCTCTTTTTCTGTCCCGTTTAGTCCAGGCTGGCAGTGGTTCCATTCATACAAATTTTGCAAAAAATCTTGTCAGTTTCACATGTAGTTCACAGGGGGCCAATCCATCAGACAGAAGGACTTTCCATAGATCCTTCCTGCACAACTGTATTTCCAATCCTGACTTCCACTGAAATGGCTGACTGATTCCATGTTCAGTTAAACCTTCACATGGAGACTATTCTCTGAAAAATCACTTTCCAGAATTTCAGAATGTTTCAAACCATCAATTTCTGATTTCTTTGTGCCCAGGAGTTCAGTTCTTAGCTCACTCCTTTCCTGTCACATTTTACTATCAGCTGCAAGGAGAAACCACATTACACTTTCCACATTTATCTTGGAAATCTCCTCAGCTAGATATCCAAGCTCATCACTTTCAAGATCTGCCTTTCATCTACCATCAGAACTCAATTTTGCCAATTGCTTTGCCACTTTAAAACAAGCGTCATCTTTCCTCCAGTTTCCAATAACATATTCAACATATTCTTCTAAGGTCTCATAAGAAGTACCTTTAGCATCCATTTTTCTAACAACAGTTTCTTCAAAGCATTCTAGGCCTTTTCTACCAAGTACCTCACAATTATTTCAGCCTCTACCAATTACCCAATTCCAAAGCCATTTCCACATTTTTGGTATTTGCAATAGCAGCATCCCATTTTCCTGGTACCAAAATCTATTTTAGTTTCCCATGCTGCTAAAGCACATACCATCCAGTGGCTCAGCATAAACAATGGGAATTTATTTGCTCATGCTTTGACGCTGGGAAAAGTCCAAATCAAGTTTATCAAAGTGATGCTTTCTTCCCAAAGACTGGCATTCTGGGACTGGCTGCCAGTGATTCTTGGTTCTTAGCTTGTCACACGGCAAGTTACATAGCAGTGTCTCCTGGTCTCTCCCTTCTCTTCCATGTTCTGTTGATGTTCAGCTTCTTGCTTCCTGTAGGTTTCTCTGTCTGCATTTCATTCCACTGACAAAGGACTCCAGTAATAGAATTAAGACCCATCTTGATTGGGTTGAGCCACATCTTAATGGAAGTAACCTCATCAAAATGTCCTACTTACAATGGGTTCACACCCACAGGAATGCATTATTTTTAAGAGCCTGTCTCTCTGGGGTACAAACAGCTTCAACCACCACAAGATGGCTTTGACTATTCAGGACCCCTCATGCTTCTATATAAATGTGATGATTAGCTTTTCTATTTCTGCCAAAAATGCTGTTGGGCTTTTGATTGGGATTGCTTTGAATCTATAAATAGCTTTGGGTAGAATTAACATCTTTACAATATTTAGTCTTCCATTTCATGAATATGGAGTGTTCTTCCATTTATATAGGTCTTGTTTTAGTTTCCTACACTGCTTAAAGTAAATACCATGAAATGGGTTGGATTTAAACATTGGAAATTTCTTAGCTTACAGTTTGAAGCCGAGAAAATATCAAGATCAAGTCATCGTCAAGGTGATGCTTTCTTCCTGAAGACAGGCTGCTGGTGATCCACATGGCAAGGCACACGGCAGCGTCTGCTGGTCTCTACCTTTTCTTCTGGGTTATGTTGATTTCTGCTTCTTGTTCGTGTAGCTCTCTCTCTCTCTCTCTCTCTCTCTCTCTCTCTCTCTCTGTCTCTGTCTCTCTCTGTCTCTCTCTCTCTCTCTTCATTACATTCATAAAAGAGTCCAGTAAGAGGAGTAAGACCCATCCTAAATGAGATGGATCACACCTTAACTGAAGTAGCCTCATCATAAGATCTTTCTTACAACAGGTAGGACTCTATTTACAACAGGCAGGGATTATATTTAAGAACATGTTTTTCTGGAGTGCACACAGTTTCAAATCACCACACTCCACCCTCTGGATTCCAAAAAGACAAGTTCTTTCCACATACAAAATATATTCATTTTTCTAGCATAGGGATGCCCAACCTCTGCTTGAACACTTTAGGTGACAGAGAGTTCCCCACCTCCTGAGGCCCTGGTTCTATTGTAGGATAATTCTAATTGTTAGAATTTCTTTATTATAATGAGTGAAATCTGCTTTCCTATAATTTCTACCTATTGGGCCTTATTCTGTTCTCTGGAACTAAACAAGACAACCATTTACCCTCCTTTTCAAACTAGAGAATAAAGATTTGGTTTAAAAATATATATATATATATATTCATTCTATCACGATATCCCCAAAGCCTCAAGCCATTTCAGAAACAATGCTAAATACAAAGTCAAATAAATCAGTGACGGCTGTGGTCTGCCCTGGACACAATTACCCTCCATCTGTGGACCTGTGACACCTAGAGAAAAAGGTATCTGCATCAAATATGCAAAGGAGGGACAAGCATAGAATAAATATTACCATTCCCATAAGGAGAAATTAGAAGGAAAAATAGAGATCATGGGTCCCAAACCTGTAGGACATACTTCATTAGATTTCAATGTCTAACAGTCATCTATAGAACCATGTTTTGTTCTCCAGGCCTGATGGAGTGACAGATTTATCCTTTACCATGTTCTCCCAAACACTGGCATGAAGGCCCCACCCTCTTCAAGCATAGGGATAGTGGGCAGGTTCTAGGTTCCCCCTTCACCAAACATCAGGATGGGGGGAAGCTTCTAGGCTCCACCCTTGACAAGCATTGGGGTGGGGCCCAAACTCTCCACTATCTTCCAGGTATCTGAGAAAACTGGAGTGGAACATTCTTTCTGGGACAGGGGGTGGAAGGTCCACACTCTCCAAACTCCAGAGCAGATTCACCCTTTTCACACACATGGGTAGGCCCACTATCTTGGCCTGAGAAGTTATATTAAGTCCAGACCTCCACTTCCATGGTCCTGTCATTGAAGTAATTTTTCCTTCATCTGTTCCTTTTAGTCCAGGCTGGCAGTGGTTATGTTCATACAGATCTCACAAAAACTTGTTGGTTTTGCATGTTGTACACAAGGGTCTAGTCCATCAGACAAAAGGACTTTCCACAAATCCTTTTTGGATAGCATTTCCAATCCCGACTTCCATTGAAATGGCTGACTGTTTTCATGATCAGTTAAACCCTCACATGGAGCACTATTTACTGGGAACTCACTTTCTGGAAGCTCAGAATTTTCTAAGCCATCAATTTCTAATTTCTTTGTGCCCAGGAGCTCAGTTATCATCTCATTCCTTTCTTCTTACATTTTACTATGCTGCAAGGAGAAACCAGTCTGTATTTTCCACAGTTAGCTTGACAATTACCTCAGCTAAATATCCAAACTCATTGCTTTCAACTTCTGCCTTCCATACAACATCAGACCTTAATTTTATCAAGTTATTTGCCAGTTTAAGACAGGGGTCATCTTTTTTCCAGTTTCCAATGACACATTCATCATTTCTGTCTAAGGCCTCATCAGAAGTACCTTTAGTTTCCATATTTTTACCAACAGTCTCTTCAAAGTGATCTAGGCCATTTCTAACAAGCACCTCACAATTCCTCCAGCCTCCACCCATTACCCAATTCCAAAGCTGGTTCCACATTTTCGGTATTTGCAACAACAGCACCCCACTCTTGGTGCCAAAATCTGTTTTAGTTTCCTAGGCTGCTTAAAGTAAATACCATAAAATGAGTTGGGTTTAAATAATGGAGATTTATTAGCTTACAGTTTGAGGCCAAGAAGATGTCCAGATTAAGGCATCATCAAGGTGATGCCTTCTTCCTGAAGAATGACTACCAATGATCCTTGGCTCCCTTGCCACATGGCAAGACACATGGCCACATCTACTAGTCTCTCCCTTCTCCTTCAGGTAAAGTTGATTTCAGCTTCTTGCTCCCATGGGGTGGTGCCCTCCCCCTTCATTCCATTGATAAAGAACTCCAGGAAGAGGATTAAGACCCATTCTGAATGAAGAATTGAAAGCAGGTATGCAAATGGATATATGCATTCATCTCAGAATTATTCACAATTGCCAAAAGTTGAAAGCAACTCAAGTGTCCATCAATGGATGAATGGATAAGCAAAATGTGGTATATACATATGATGGAATATTACTCAACTGTAAGAAGGAATGAAGAATTGACATGTGCAACAACTTGGATGAATATCAAGACCTTATGCTGAGTGAAGAAAGCCAGTCACTAAAGGACAAATATTGCATGATCTAACTGATATGAACTAAGGCTATTGAGCAGACTCACAGAGGTAGAGTCTGGAAGATGGATTTCCAGGAGATAAAAAGTGAGTAGAGAGTGGTGAACCTGTGCTTAATTTGGGTAGAATCTATGATAAGGTGGATAGGGGAGGTTTGGCAGTGGATGGGGGTGATGGTGGTACAGTGATATGAATGGGGTTGATGAGTGTGAGTATGAGTCAGGTTGGGCTATCCATAGAGCTGGGGGAATAGCTGGAGGAAGGAACAGGTGAACTCTGGAGAGGTAGTGGACTCTGGTTAAGAATATGATTGTGGGGGTGTTCTTTTGACAACTATGGCAGGAGAGGGTCAGCAAATAAACTCACTACCTTCCCCCTGCTGTGTGACATGACTCCCAGGGATGGGCCTACCTGGCACTGAGGTATTATTACCAAGTGCCAACCAACAATGCATTTGGAAAAAGACCTTGACCAAAAGGGGAAATATTAAATACAAAAGAGTTTTTATGGCTGAGAGATTTCAAAGTGAGTCAAAGGCCATTCCAGAGGTTATGCTTATGCATGTCTCAGATAGATCTCACTAACTGCTACAGTAAACAAAGCCTAAAACAAGGGTGTTCCCAAGGGCCCTAGAGACATCTGGACACTATATGCAAGGCAAACAACCTCATAAAATCAGTACCCCATTGGTGGGCCTTACTTTGGAGTATATTATAACCTGTTTCCCCACTATAACAGAGTTAGGTTTATTTATAATTTCCCTACACAAGATTCTCCTACTCCTTTTATTTGAACCTATAATTAGCACTATACCCATTAAATATATGTCCCAGAGACTTAAATCTTTGGTCTATTCATATGCCGGTTGAACCCTGAAACTCAGCAGATTTGCAACCAACAACTATTCTCCAGATCATCAGACTCACCCAGGACAACTAACAAAAAGAAGATGAACAATGTTTATCCCTAAAAGTAAAGAGTCTCTACAACTGCAAGTAAAACAGTTCCTTCCATCTGCCCCATAAATTCTAAGCCCCCTCTCAATCTGAAGCACAGTGGGCATCATCATCCCTCAATCCTCAAGACTGAGGAATGAACAAACATAAGGGGGAATGCCATGGACCAAAATAGACTTATTATTATTGTAGTAATGGAAGAACTTGTAACATTGATATAAAGATAGTGGTTACACTACTAATTTTTGTTTTTGCTCTTGTACTTGTCACTTTGCTGAATTTATTAACCCTAGGTGCTTTGTTGTGGATTTTCTGTATATAGGATCATGTCATCTGCAAATAGGAAAGGTTTTACTTCTCCCTTTCCAATTTGGATACCCTTTCTTTCTTCCTTTCTTTCTTTCCTTCATCCTTTTTTCCCCTTCCTCCCTCCCTCTCTCTTTATTTCTTTATTCCTTTCTGCCTGCCTGCTTGCCTGCCTAATTGCTCTCACTAGAACTTCCAGAAAAATGTTGAGTAACTTTGGTGGCAGTGGGCATCCTTGTCTTATTCTTGATCTTAGAGTGAAAACTTTCAGTATTTCCCCACAAAGTAAGATGTTATCTGAGTTTTTCATATATACCCTTTATTATATTGAGGAATTTTCCTTCTATTCCAAGTTTCCTAAGTGTTTTGACCGAGAAGGGGTGCTGGATTTTGTCAGAAGACTTTTCTACATCAGTTGAGATGATTATGTTTTTTTTCCTCTTTGTTATGTTAATGTAATGAATTACATTAATTGATTTTCTTATGTTGAACCACCCTTGCATACCTGGAATACACCCCACTTGATCACACTGTATAATTCTTTTAATGTGCTGTTGCATTTGGTTTGCTAGTTTTTGCTTAGGATTTTGGCATCTATATTCATAAGAAATAATGGGCTCCAATTATCTTTTCTTATGGTATCTTTACTTGAAATGGTATGAGGATGGTTGTGGTATTTTGTGGTTTTTGTGGACCCCAGAAAATCCTGTTCTTAAAGCCAATTCATTCCTGTGCATGTAAATCTATTGTAGATGGGCCCTTTTGATTAGATTCAGTTAAGGAATCTTTCTGGGAGGTTTTTCATTATTGATTCAATCTCTTTACTAGTTTTTGATTTGTAGAGATCTATTTCTTCTTGAGTGTAGGTAGTTTGTGGGTTTCTATGAATTTGTCCATTTTATTTAGGTTATCTAATTTGTTGATACAAATAAATTACAGTTGATACAGTTGGTCATAGTATCCTCTTATAGTCCTTCTTATTTCTACAGGTAGGTAGTAATGTCCCCCTTTTCATTTCTGATTTTAGATATTTGTGTCTTCTTTCTTTTTTTTTAGGCTAGTTACAGGTATGCCAATTTTTTTTTATCTTTACAAAAAATTAAGTATTGGTTTTGTTGATTCTATTGTTTTTTATTCTCTACTTCATTATCTCTTCATTAATATTTATTTCCTTCCTTTTTTTTTTAAAGATTTAAAAATTTTTAAATCTTTATTTATTTATCCCCCCCTTGCTGCTTGTGCTCAATGTGTGCGTTTGCTGTGTGTTTTTCTGTGTCTGCTTGTCTCCCTTTGTTGTGTCATCTTGCTGCGGCAGCTTACTGCGCTGTGGGCCGTCAGCTCACCGTGCCACGTGGGCAAGCTTGCCTTCACCAGCAGGCCACAGGAATCGAACCCGGGGCCTCCCATATGGTAAATGGGAGCCCAACCACTTGAGCCACATCTGCTTCCCTATTTCCTTCCTTTTGCTTGCTTTGGCTTTAGTTTGCTCTTCTTTTTCTAGAACCTACAGTTTTGAGGTTAGGTTTCTGATTTGAGAACATTATTCCTTTTTAATGTAAGGATTTAGAGTTTTTAATTTCCCTCTCAGCACTTCCTTTGTTGTACCCTATAAATTTTGATATGCTTATTTTCATTTTCATTCCCCTGAAGATATTTCCTGATTTTCTTTGTGAATACTTCTTTGATCCATTGGTTGTTTATGAGTACATTGTTTAATTTCTACACATTTGTGCATTTTCCATTTCTCCCTCTGTTGTTGATTACTAGTTTCATTTCATCATGTTAGGAGAAGATACATTGCATGATTTCAATATTTTTTAATTTATTGAGGCATTTGTTCCTAAGATATTGTCTATCCCTGGAGAATGATCCATGTATGCTAGAGGAGAATGTGTTGTTGTTTGGTGAAGTGTTCTATAAATGTCTGTTAGATCTATTTGATTTAGAGTGTTATTCAAGTCTTCTATTTCCTTATTGGTATTCTCTCTAGATGTCCTACCCATTATTGAAAGTGGTGTATTAAAGTCTCCTTCTATTAATCTAGAACCATCTATTTCTCACTTCATATCTGTCAATATTTGCTTCATTTATTTTGGGGCTCTGCTGTTATGTGCATATGTATTTATAATTGTTATATATTCTTGTTGAATTGACCTCTTTATCATTCATATAATGACCTTCTTTGACTTTTGTAACAGTTTTTACTTAAAGTCTATTTTGTTTGATATTATTATAGCTAACGCAGCTCTCTTTTAGTTACTACTTAAATGGCACATGTTTTTTTCCATCCTTTCACTTTCAACCTACTTATGTCTTTGAATTTAATGTGAGTCTCCTGTAAACAGCATACAGTTGGGTTAAACTCCTTTTTATTAGAGAAGTTGTGAATTTATAAAACAATCATGCATACCATACAGGATTTCTATACATTTCCCCACCACCAACACCTTTCATTGTTGTGGAACATTTGTTACAAATGATGAGAGAACATTGTCAAAATATTACTTCTAACTATTGTCCATATCTTACATTTGGTATATTTTCCCCACAAACCACCCTATTCTTAATACCATGCATTAGTTTTGTATATTTGTTATACTTTATGAGAGAATGTACTTATATTTAGACTGTTAACCACAGTCCATCACTGACCACAGGGTTCACTGTGTTATATAGTCCCATACCTTATAAAATCCCTCCAATGTGGACACTCAGTGTCTCTCAGTTTCATCACAGAGTTGTGCTGTTATCAACTCAGTAAATTTTAGAAAGTCCATTTCATTACTCCAAAAGGAAAAATCCCAAATCCCATTATAACCCCCTTTGTTTCCACAGGGCTGCAGATGCAAAGTATCGGAAATGTGTTGGTTTTTATAAAGAGGATTTATTTAGGGTAAATCTGAGGCCATGATATGTCAAACCAAGGCATTAGCAGAGATGCTTTTTCAGGGTCCTGCCATGTGGTGAAGCAAGATGGCCAAGTCTCTGCTGAGGACTCGGCCTTCCCCTCCAGAATCTACCATCTCCGTCTCTTTCCGGGCCTCCTCTCTCAGTGGCTCGGGGCTTCTATGCCTTTCTGCAGATGTAGACAAATATGCAGTCCCCTCTCACATGAAAGTTATCAAATATGGCAGCTTCCTTTCTCTCTGTGTGTGTCTCTATTTATATCAGACCCAGAAAGAGGCAGAGACCTAAGCTTTAGAGACTAAACAGGATTTTGAAAGCTTATTGGACTCTTCCTGCCTCTGTTTCCCTTAGGGGAGTTGTACTTCTAGCAATTTTCAGGGACGGGGCTAGTTAGGTGTCTGTCTCCATTCTGACTAAGTTCCTTTCTTCCAGGGTGGCTGGGTGTGACAGCCTGCCTGAGCACATTTCCCCCCTCCCCGCTCCTCAGGGTCAATCAGTGCTGGTTGGTATTCCCCCCAAGATTCAAAGGGGGCTCAGGGGTTTTCTTTCCAAACC
The DNA here is from genome assembly GCA_026826555.1 of Tolypeutes matacus. NCBI lineage: Eukaryota > Metazoa > Chordata > Mammalia > Cingulata > Chlamyphoridae > Tolypeutes > Tolypeutes matacus. The sequence goes on along the minus strand of JAKSZT010053791.1, from coordinate 28,966,555 downwards.
CCTGGAAAGAAAACCACACTCCACCCTTCACCAGACCTCTCTTCCTCCCAGGGAATGCTCCCTCCCACTCAGCTGGCTGGTGAGAGCCAGGGGGTCCACAGAGGCTATTTGCCTTGAAGGTGGGACTTACCTGCCCACTGTTTCCAGCTGCAGGGGTGAGCAACTCATTGTTTTCCCTTGGGCTCTTTATATCTTTGTCCAGCTCCCTCCAGAATGATGCCCTGCAGCCTCCTGCACTGTGGATTCCCAAAACAGTTCGCTTGGGTAGGATTTTGCCCCTTCTCTGCCATCTTTTGTGAAAGAGCTGAGCAGTACCTACTTACATCAACCACATTTTCCCAGAACTCTCCCATAGGTTTTTATAAGTTGTGTTTTCATTTTCATTTGTCTTGAGATACTTATTGATTTCTCTTTCAATTTCTTCTTTGACCCACCGATTGAGTGTGTTGTTTAATCTCTGTATATTTGTAAATTTTCCCTCTTTCCATGTTATTGATGAGAAATTGGCACATCCCGTGTATGTGATAAATTGCTTTTCTCTTGCTGTTTTCAGTACTCTCTTTTTATCTCTGGCATTTGACATTCTGAAGAATAGGTGTCTCAGAGTATGTCTATTTGGATTTATTCTGTTTGGGGTGCATTGTCCTTCTTGGATATTTATATTTATGTCTTTCATAAGGGTTTGGGAATTTTCAGCACTTATTTCCTCAAATATTCTTTCCACCCTTTTTTCATTTTCTTCTTTTTCTGGGAAACCAGTAACACGTATGTTTGTGCATTTCACATTATCATTGAATTCCCTGAGGCCCCATTCAATTTTTTCCATTCTTTTCTCTTTCTGTTTTTCTGTCTTTTCAGTTCAAATGCTCTGTTTTCCAATTCACTTATTTTTTCCTCAGCCAATTCAAATATGCTGTTATATGCCTCTAATATATTTTTAATCACATCCATTTTTCTTTCATTTCTGTAACTCTATTACTTTTCTTTGCAAGCTTTTAAATTCTTTTTAATGCTCATCCAGTGTCTTCTTAATATCCTTTATCTTTTAAGCCATATTTTCCTTCAGCTCCCTGATTTGATTTGGTAGATTTTTGTGAACATCTCTGATTAGTTGTTTTAAATTCTGTGTCTTGTCAGGTTTTTAAATTTGTACCTTTGGCTGGGGCTTATCTTCATATTTCTTAGTATTACTTGTGATTTTTTTGCTGATGTATAGCATCTGATTATGTTAGTGAGTTTACTCTGATAATCAATTTCTCTTCCTTGCCTAGTGGTTTTCTTTCATGGCTCTTCTTTGATTTTTAGTTCAACTTATTCAACAACTTTAAAATTGCCCTGTTTAAGTTATCAAAACAGGGCTAGGAACCCTCTACTGGGATGCAGACCATATCCTGGGAGCCCTGGGGATAAAGACAAGAGAGAATCTAAAAAGTCTTATTTTCCTTAAATTTCCTGGCTTGCCAGCAGATGGCATTCTTTGGTGAACCTTTCCACAGAGGTGATTCAACCTCTACGGGCTTGTGTTTCGGAGCCATTTAGAGCCACAGTTCAACGTGGGGCCCTGCTACTTAAACTCACTGAAGAGATACCACACTCAGCCCATCCGCTGCACCTTCCCTCCTTAGACAGGAATATGCCCATTCCCCTCTCAGTTGGCCACTATCTGCCACTGGTTTTACCATGGCTGTTTGCTTCATGGGTGGGGGATGGGTGCCACATCCAGCCTTGTGGGTGAGTGATTCACGGTTTTCTTTTCAGCCTCTTTGTCTCTCTGTCCCCACTCCGTTCTGGATGATGTGCATGTCAATCTTGTCTGCAGATCCCGAAAGCAGCTCCTTTGTATGGTTTCTGCCCCTCCTCTGCTGTTTTTACAAGAGTGCCACACCCTGCCTATCTACTCTGATGCCATCTTCCCAGAACCTACCCTGGGCTATACTTTTTATCCATTCTGCCAATCTCTGCTTTTTGACTGGAGAGTTTAAGTCTTTTATATTTAAAGTCACTACTGTCAAGCCAGAGAGGAATTTCCTGGGTCAGTTTTTTCCAGCTGGAACAAGGCCAGGGACCTACAATGGAGCACAGGCTGGCTCCACACTGCACTAAGGAGGGGTGAGCCTACAAGAGTACCAGAAGCTTTTCCTATGGCTCTTAGAAGCTTCATTTTCTTGATTTGGCACTTGCCCAGTAAATGCAGCCCTTTACCTGTTTTCCATAGTTTTGAGGAAGGGAACTTTCTTAAATCTCCTCTGCTGCTTTTGCCTGGAGTGGGTTGGAATAATGGCTACCCTTAGAGCCAGGCACCCGAGTGATCTGAATTACCTAATCAAAAGCAGTGAACAGCTATCAGACTGCACATCCTTGGATCTTGCATCACTAGGTCTTTATATTTCACCCTAGCACCAGCAAACTGCACCAGGGGCAATGTTTGAGACCCTCATTTCTGCCTGCCACAAGGCTAGGGGATAGGTGATAGTAGCTGCTGCATGGAGAGTACAATTGCTGCAATTTATCAACTTCTTCCTCCTATTCTTCCTTGAATACTGCACAGTGTTCTATTATATTCCAGAGTTTCAAAAATAGATTCAGACAGTTCCTGTCTGTTTAATTGTTGTTCTGGTGGAGGGAATGATTCCTGGAGTTTCCTACTCTGCCATCTTCCTCTGGTCTATGCACTTTAAAAAAAAAATTATTGAAGTATACCATTCATACATGAACATATGTAACTATAAGTGTTCAGTAAACATTGTGAACTTACAAAACAAACATGCATAACATCATACAGGGCTCCCACACACCACTCCCCCTCCCCAAACAATTCCAACAATTGTTGGAAACATTTGTTAACAAATCATGAAAGAGTATCATCAAAGTATTACTACTAACTATAGTCTGTATCTTCCTCCCCTATACATTTTTTTAAGGATTTATTTATTTACTTTTACCCATTTTTAATTCTGCTCCCCCCTCCCCCCAGTTTTTGCTGTTTCTGTGTCCATTCATTGGGCAACTCTGTGTCCATTTCCTGCCCTCTCTTCTCATCCTTCTCCTCCTGTCTTCACTGGGATTCGATCCTCAGAATCTCCAAAGTGGGAGAGAGGTGTCCTACTGCCTGTGCCACCTTAGTTCCTGGTTTTTCGGTGTCCTGCTGCCTGTGCCACCTTAGTTCCTGGTTTTTCGGTGTGTCTCGTCTTGGCTCTCCCTTGTGTCACTCTCATGTTATGTCATCATCTTGCTGCGTGGCTTGCGGAGCCTGACTGCGCACACATGCACGGGGTCTGGCGGCTCACCTGCTCGCGGGGCCTCATGGTGTACCCGCGCATGGGGCCCAGTGGTTCACCCACTCAGGGGGCCTGGCAGTGCACCCGCGCATGGGGCCTGGTAGTACACATGCCTTCTATATTTTTCTGTTTTTTATTTTTACCGGGAGGTCCTGGACATTGAACCCAGGTCCCTCCAAATGGGAGATGGACGCCCAACCACTCTCAAGGTTGACCAAAGATACCCAAATTTACAGTCTTTTCCCATACAGGATGGTCATACAATAAATCAGGCTTAGTTTATCAGCAGCATTCTAAAAACCAGACCTGGGGACATTTGCACGGTTTCTAATATAGCAAATGTTTAGCCTATACTGATTATCACAATGGTCTATGCAGTTTTGTAGCTATCTTTTCATCCTGACTGCTAGGCCTCCCCATGTTCTCTGGATCTTAATGCCATATCTGCATCTCTCTTGGCCACATGGGAGAAGCATTCTGCTGCTCCAAATCCCATGGCATGCTGGGAAGCTCAAGGACTCAGTGATAGTCCCCCAGGCCCATTTACAGAGAAAGACACCTTCAGCTCTTTCTGCTTTATGGTTCCACCTCCATAGATGGTGGGAAAAGCTGACTCTTAAATCATCATGCTCTTTATAATCTTTTGTTTAGGGTATAAACTTAATGTCCACATCTTCTGGGTTCTTAGACTTTAATGCTCAGAAACCAGTCATTAGAACTCCAACTCTCCCCTCAAATTATTGTATCTGCCATCAGCTTTAAAAACTATTTGAAATTCAAAAGCATGAATTTGAGTCTTTTTTTAAAACTTGCATCTGGTTGAATGGGGAGTAGGGCCCAGTATATAAGGATACAATACTTCAAAATATTATCCTGCTATATAAGAGGGGTGTCCAAAAGCAAGCTGAGTTCAAACAGGTACAGGTTGTTCAGGTAGTAATTTCAGCAACAGCTAATGAGCCAAGAGTCATTCCGATGAGTGACCAGCAACTTTTACTTTATATTCAGTCTTCACAGTTGGGGTTTTGCCAGTGTCTAGGGAGGTTAAGTTTTCAGAAACACAACTGGAAGTCTCTTAAACCAAGAGGAGAATCCCTTATATGGATATTGTGATGTGTCATAGAACCCAAGGACAATAAAGAGGTTGGGCCTCAAGAACAAATGGAATCAAGAACTCAAATGTAGTTACATTCTTCACATTTTCTGGGCTACAAGATTCCTGATAACTCCCAGTTTTTTTCATGTCCCAGTGGCATTTAAAGATAATTTGATCATTCTTTCTAAATTACACTTCCAAAATTCCTAGAAAAAGACTGTGATTGTGCCTAGTTCCTAATTTAAGATGAATGAAATATATTGCCGGGGAGGGGGAGAAATTCTCACTCTAATAATGTTTACATTTCCATGGCAATGAGGCTGGTGGTATGATGGGGATAAGGGAAATTACCAAAAAAAAACCCCCCAAAAAACCAAAACCAAAACCAAAAAAAAACCCCACAACAATTAATTTCCTTGACAAATTAGTTGCCATTCTTGTTTCCTACTACATATTGTTGGAAGTCTCAAGTTCTTATATCACCATATAAAGCTCTTTAAAATCTTCATTTAACCTATTTGTCCTATTCCATCTTCTGCCAATCCCTGTAGCTTTCCCTATGCTGCTTTCTATTCCAGGAATGCTCTGTTTGCCATGTCTGTGAGCCTCTGAGATATTTTTTTTTCTGTCTTGAAGACATTTTCCTCTTTAGTCTGCCTTGTACTTCTCATTTTTTAGGTGCAATTCACGGTTACATCTGGAAGCATTCTTGACTGCCCTTTGCAGAGTTTATTAGCTCTTTTCTTTTTCTGTGCTTCACTTTGTTCACACTGTCATTTTTGCTGGACCTGGGGGAAAATGCACCTGAATTCCTATTAAGTGGATTTGCAAGATGAAATCTAAGCTTACCTTTTTCACTCTGTTCTAAATATAGAAGAAAATCAATAAAAATCTATATATGCTTATTAAACTTTTCATAGAGGGTTTGAACAAATAGTGGAAGCTTTGAACAGTGACTCCAGCAGTTTTTGGAAACTCAGAACCGAGAACCAATGGCAATCAGCAACCCTTTCTATGCCTCAGTTAAAGGATAATAGAGGCAAAGACTAGGAGAGGATAAAAAAAGGGTTACCTTTGAAAGTATACGTCTTAAAAAAGCTATTGGAAATGACATTGGAAAAGAACAAATCCAGGAACAGTGTGGTAGCACGCAGACCCGCATACCTGTCCCTAGCTTACAAAGCTGTCTTTGAGAATGCCCAACCTCCACTAAGAATCTGCCTGGAGTCCCCCAGACCCGGTTCGCATAAGACCCTCGTTCATCTTCCGCTTGCGCACCAAGAGTCTCCGTCGCTCGGTAAATCTCGTCGCCTTCCCCGCCCCCGAGTTCTGAACTCTGATTGGTCCGCTTCACGCGACCGACCCTCTGGCTTGACCAATGTGGACGCCGCTCGGGGTGCTCCGTCCTCCCCGCTGGCAGCGTGTAGCGGCGTAGCCTGCGAACCCGACAGGCGAAGGCGGATGGCGGCCGTAGTGGGTACAGTGGGCCGGCTGTGGAGGCTCCGTGCGGCCGGGGCTGAGCGGCGCTGGTGTCGGCTCCGTGCTGCGGAGCTGCCGTGGGGCTTCCTGCAGCCCGTCTCGGCCAGTGCGGGCTGCGTGGACGTGGCCCAGCGGCGGCAGGTGGCTCACTTCACTTTCCAGTCCGACCCGGAGCCCGAGAACTACGGTGAGCCTGGGGCTACCTTGCCCGGTCCCCCTGCATCCCAGACTCCCGGGCTGGCAGGCAGCAGTGCCCTCCCACCTGCCTTGGCCGGGGACTGGCAGGTTGAGCTCCTCGCACCCCAGCCTTAATCCCTGCCCCGCTCTTTCGAGCCCGCCTGCCTCAGTGTCTGTCGATGGTTCCCTCTCACTGTTTTTGTGACTTCAGCCCAGGAGAGGCAGCTCCTCGGCCCTGTCGAGATGGGTGAGAGGCCACACCTTCGTTTGGAATGGCTCTAGGGTGGAGGGGTGGTGTCCAGGGAACGTCTCTTATCTGCTTTCCCAGAAAGCCCATGATTTATATGTTGACTCAGTTTGCCCGGGGCTGGAACACTAACTTTAGGCAGCAGCATTTAGAAGAGAGAAAAACTTTGCCTTTGGGAAATAAGAAGAAATTGAGGGACTAATTAACTGAGTTGATTTTCCCAAGGTCACAGAACATTTTCTTCCTGGAGATGGGAAAGAATCCAGGCTTCCTATATATGTGTAGTACCAGCTTGTACCCAAATACTGAGGCTGTTATATCTAGCCAAGGAGGGTAATCATCGGAGGAAACAATCTATTGCTTGGAATGATTAAAAAAAAAAAGGCAGGTGGGAATGCTCTGTGCAATAGCAGACTCCTCACCGTATGACTGATGGGTGACTTTTACCCTTTCTTCTGCCGGTTTTGTATAACCTCTGAAAGAATCAATATTTGTCTTCAGAACTTTGGGAGACAATACGAAAACAGCTACATTTTCCTTATCTAATAATCTTGAACGTGCTAGAGCGGACATTTTTGGGAGTATGTCATTACTTTTTCAGTAAGAGTCAGCATTTATTGGGTGCTTACCACTGGCAGGCACTATGCTAAGTAATTTACATTCATAATGTCATGATGATGCTTATGACAACCTTAAGAGGTAGGTAAAGTTTTTATTCCCATTTTGTAGTTTGGTTGACCGAGGTCTTCAAGGTTTGTCCAAGGTTACACAGATAAGTTAGTGGTAGATCTAGCTTTGGAACCTAATTAGTTAGCTTTAGAGTTTCTAATTTAAATGATTGTGCTAAAAGGTGTTAGAAATAATTTACTAAGAGGTGACCCAGTTTTGTGAAACAAACTTTTCACATAAATGTGAATAGCATTTTTTTCTCACCAACAAGGTGAACCCCAAATTCCGTCTTCAAAGCAAAGAGACCAGTACCTTTAGCCCATATTGGAGAAATAGATATCTGGTTTTCTGATCTTAATCCTCCCTTCCATAATTGTCAAATTACAAAATCTGGGTCAAATGATTTCACATTTATGTTTGTTCTTATTATAAAAACAATATAAGCACATTACAAATAATTTTATAACCTTTGTTATAGGCATGTTCCATGGAGGAGAGACATTGCAGTACAGTGATTAAAATATTGGTTCTAAGTTCCTAGGTTCTTATTCTTGAAAAATTGAAACTTAGTTGTTACCATAGGTTCCCAGGGAAGAGGGAGGGAAGAATAGTGGAACACAGGGCATTTTTAAGGCATTGGAATTGTTCTGTCCAATTTTGCAATGACCAATACAGGCCATTATACATTTTGTCAAAACCCATAATATTGTATGGTACAAAGTATAAACCGTAATGTAAACTACTGACCATGGTTAGTAGCAATGCTTCAATTTTTGTTCATCAATTATAACAAATGTACCATAGTCATGTAAGAGGTTATTAATAGGAGAAAATGTGAGAGGGGGAGGGAGTGGAGTATATGGAAATCCCGTATATTTTTTAATGTGACTTTTCTGTAACCTAAAGCTTCTTTGAAAATAAACTGGAAAAAAAAAAAAAAAAAGTTGGGGAACATACAGAAGAAATTATAAACATACATAAAACATAACATATCTTACAGTGATGAAAGGCACAATGCAAGAAATTTTTTTTGGGGGGAGGTTTTGGATTACAGAAAAGTTACAACTGTGGCAGGGGAGGACCACTGGTATAGGGTGTCAGTGTTGGGGGGATGTGTGGGGAAGGATGCACCTGGGGCATGCCTCTATGGAATATGAATGTGTTCATGTGGTCATGGGATATTATCTCAGTGGGTGGAGACCCACACAATAACCTTCAAGAATAAGGTTCATGGTTACATGCATTAATATTGAGGACTTGACATATCGGTCTATTTTCTTTTATTAGACACTGGCTATGTACTTGAGAGATTCTTGCCCCTCTATTTGAGAATGTAATTGGGTTGTTTGTCTTTCTGTATTGACTTGTAGGAATTTTTAAAAAATATATATTCTGGATATTAAACCTTTATCAGATATATGGCTTTCAGGTATTTTCTCCCATTCTGTTGGTTGTCTTCTCATTTTCTTGATAATGCCCTTTGATGCACAAGCATGTTCAATTTTGATGAGGGCCAGTTTATCTCTTTTCTTCTGTTGCTTGTGCTTTTGGTGCAATAAGAATCTATTGAATTGATGACTATGCTTATGAGCCTTTGCTCTTGAAATTGAAACTTAGCCTAGTGTTGTAGGGTGACTAAGAGTTACCTCCAGAGAGCCTCCTTGTTGCTCAAATGTGGCCTCTTTCTAAGCCGAACTCAGCATATAAATGCATTATCTTCCCCCCAACATGGGACATGACTCCCGGGGATGAGCCTCCCTGGTACTGAGTGATTACTACCAAACAACAAATAACAATGCAACTGGAAAAAGACCTCGAATAAAAGGGGGAAAAGGTAAAGACAAATGAGTTTATATGGCTAAGAGACTTCAAAGTGAGTTGGGAGGTCATTCCAGAGGTAACGCTTATGCACGTCTCAGCAGGATCACATAGACTACCAAAGTAGATACTACACCAAATAGTGGGGCTCCTGAGGACTCTGGAACACCCAGGTCCTATGGTCAGATAGCTTCAGAGTTTGGTGCCTTGCCAGTGGGCCCTATTTTGGAGTTTGTGCTCCTGAGTGTGACAGAGTTGGACTCAGATGTGACTTCTCTACACATGCCTCTTCTGTCCCTTTTATTTGAACCTATAGTTGGTGCTGGAGTTGGTAGGTGTACCTCCAATAGACTTGAATCTTTGGGCTGTCCATGTGCCACCTGGGCCCTTAGCCTCAGCAGAGTTGCAACACCTACTCTCCAGTTCATTGGACTAACCCAGGACAACTACAAGGAGATGAGAATGGCCAACACCATACCAAGGAAATGAGAGAGCCTACAACTGCAACTAGAAAGTCCCATCCATCGGGTGTGTGGGATCGAAGCCCCTCTCAATTAGAGGTGGAGTAGACATCACCATCCCAGAATCCTCAGGATTGAGGAATGAACAATGGACTAGAGCGAACTTATTGGTATTCTGCTATAGACTTATTGTGATTCTAACAATGGAAGAAATCACAACATTGATGTGGAGGCAATGACCACTGGAGGCTCTGAGGGCAAGAAGAGGGAAAAACAGGTGTACTATGGGGGCATTTTCAGGACTTGGGAATTGTCCTGAATGACATTGCAACGACAGATATAGCCCATTATATATCTTCCCATAACCTACAGAATTGTGTTGGAGAGAGTGTAAACTACTATGTAAACTATAATCCATGCTCAGTGGCAATGCCCCACAATGTGTTTATCAATTGCAATGAATGTACCACAAAAATGAAGGATGTTGTTTATGTGGGAAAATATGGGAGGTTTGGGGAGTGGGGCATATGGGAATCCTATATTTTTTATGTAGCATTTATGTAATCTAAGTATCTTTAAAAAAAAAAATAAAAACCCTTATAAATTAAAAAAAGAAAAAAGAATCTATTGACTCTTACAGGTTCTGAAGATATTTTCCTGTTTCTTTTTAATAATTTTATAGTTGTATCTCTTATATTTAGGGTGGTGATGTACTTTAGTTCATTTTTGTATATGGTGTGAATAGGCTTCCATTCTTTTGCATGTGGATATCCAGTTTTCCCAGCATGATTTTTTGAAGACACTATTCTCTCTCCCTTGAGTGAACCTGACACCCTTGTCAAAAATCAGTTCATCAGTGCTCTCTTCAGCAGCACATATACTAAAATTAGAATGATACAGATAAGATTAGCATGGCCCCTGCACAAGGATGACACGCAAATTTGTGAAGCGGTCCATATTTTTTGGTTACCCAGCTGTTGCATCAATACCCATTCTATCATCAATGGGTACAAGCAAGTTCTGGCTTTGTCTGTGGAGCCCCAGCCAAGGTTGAAGCAAAGGAGGAGTCGGAGGAGTCCGATAAGGATATGGGATTCAGTCCCTTTGACTAATCACCAAAAAGCAGCCAACACAACTAGCTTTATTTGTGAAACAAGGAAATAAAGGCTTACTTCTCTTAAAAAATCAATTCATCAATGTGTAGATTTATTTCTGAACTCTTAATTTCTTTTCATTGGTCTATGATATCTGTCCTTGTGCTAGCACCACACTGTTTTGGTTACTGTAGCTTTATAATAAGTTTTTTTTTTCAAATTTTTTTATTTTACCGGGAGGTCCCGGTGATCGAACCCAGGTCCCTCCATATGGCAGACGGACGCCCAACCATTTGAGCCACATCCGCCCCCCTGTAATAAGTTTTAAAATCAGGAAGTGTGAGTCCTTCAGCTTTGTCCTTCTCTTCAAGAAGGTTTTGTCTATTTGGGGTCCCTTGCCCTTCTATAAATTTGTTGATTAGCTCTTCCATTTCTGCAAAGAAGGCTGTTGCAATTTTAATTGGGATTGCATTGAATATGTAAATTGCTTTGTGTAGTATTGCCATCTTCACAATATTAGGTCTTTCACTCCATGAGCATGGAATAGCTTTCCATTCATTTAGGCCTTTAATTTCTTTCAGTAATGATTTTTAGTCTTCGTTGTACAAGCCCATTACATCCTTGGTTAAATTTGGTTCCCAGGTATTTGATTAATTGTAAATAGAATTGTGCTTTGATTTCCTATTCTAATTGTTCATGGCTGATGTATAGAAACACCGCTAATCTTTGCATGTTGGTCTTGTACCTAACCACATTTTTCAATTCATTTGCTGTCTTTGATAATATTCTTGTAGATTCTTCAAAATTTTCTATCTATGTGAACATGTCATCTGTGACTAGGGATAGTTTTACTTCTTCCTCTCTAATTTTAGATGACTTTATTTCTTTTTCTTGCCTAATTGCTCAGGGCTTGGACTTCCAATACAATGTTGAAAAGCAGAGGTGAAAACAGGCATCTTTGTCTTGTTCCTGATCTTAGGGGGAAGCTTTCAGTCTTTCACCATTGAGTATGATGTTAGTTTAATGGATTTTTAAGGCCTAATACAAATTGCCAGTTTATAATATCGTCTGCATATATAGGAATGTGAGTGTTGTGTGTCATGCTAAAAGCACTTGTGCATGTACACACACATTCATACTTTGCACTAATTGTACTTTGTTTTAATTTGCATTTGTTTTGTTTCTGTTGAGGCATAAGAAAAAAATCTTTCTGGCTAGAAATCCAATATTTCTCAAATTTTTAAGTTAAAAATTTTTTTCCCAGAATATTACATTATAGAAATAATAAGTGAGCTCCACGTTGGTAACTTTCATATCTTAATCCATATGAAAAAGCAAATTATTTTTGCCAATTTGATCAATCCCTTTAAAGTCTGTAATTTATTTGTTGCGTGGTTAAAACCATGTGTGGGCATTTCATTGCTGCTGCTGTTGTAAGGATTGCTGGGCTTGCTGCTATTGTGGATGAATTTTTTGGGAATAAGGGTCTTCCAGGGATTTAATAAATATAGTAGTTCTGGGACCAGTCCTCCACATGATACCATTGGCATCTTTCAGTGAAGATTCCACTGTAATGTTGGTGTGTTCCAAGTATAGCAAAAGTAAACAGAAATTGAGTACTGAAGTAATCATTATGCTTGATCTCATTGGTCATATTATCAATGGGTATCTTGTGATCTTGTCCAGATTTTCTGTGTGGAAGAAGCATTCAGACAGACTGAATTTTATGAACGGGCCCTGGTTTAGAGCCATGCCGAACCACTCACTGTACCTTTAGCACCAGCTGCTGGTTATTCTGGACAGCGATGTGCTTTGCAAGGTCCCAGGGGAATGGTGACAGAACAAGCTTAATGCTGATAGACTGTAGTTTCTGGGAAAAATATCCCTGAAATGAAAGGAGAAATTTCAGCAAAGCAGTGATGGCATTGCAGAGGCATGCTGTATGCAATTAAGAAAGAGCAGTATAGGGGAGTGGATATGGCACAAGCAGTTGAGCACCTGCTTCCCACATGGGAGGTCCTGGGTTCATTGCCCAGTGCCTACTAAGAAAAGAAAAAAAGGCAAAGAAGCAAACAAATGAAAAAACCAACTCAGGGGAGCCAGTGTGGCTCAGTGGTTCAGTGCCGGCTTCCCACATACGAGTTTCAGGGTTCAATCCCCGGCCCCTGTATCTCAAAAGAAAAAAAAAAAGAAAAAAAGAAAAAGGAAAAAAGAGGGGTATATTTCCAGCTGAGTGATTCCACCTTTGCCAACACATGATTATATACTATCATTCTTCTCTTATAGTCACTATCAGCATGGATTACTCCAGTAGATCCGTATTCCTGGAAACTTGCTGATTCTGGATTAGAGCTTCTAGTGTGTGAGATATCGATAAACAGCACTGCTACTGTAGTTCCCCATTCCTCAAAGTTGCGGAATCAGCATCAAAGATACCTGATAAAGATCTCCATATTGAGATGTAAGGCCTTGCAATTCTTCCATGGGCTGTGTCATTTGATTGGAGATGGGACCACATCTCTGAAGGTCATTTCCTAAGTTCATGGCAACTGTATTAGCATGTGGGGGACTTGTCTTTAAGCTATTATAAGTGCAGATAAATTGAGAGAAGGCTTGTAGAAGGTCACTCCTTTGTTTTACAAATTCACACTGAAAACTTAAAGGATTCAGTGGTGCACTGGCAGCTGTTAAGGAAGCAGTCCCTTTGTAGAATTTTGAAGACTCAGCAACGCAAGAAAGTACTGAACTATAATTCTTCTCTTGCAACCCAGTCAGACTCTATTAGAACTCATTCAAACTATTCAGCCATAAGTAGAAGTATTCTGAGGAAACCTAAGTTAGCAAATTCTGATAAAGCTCTCTGGCCATGTCACAATTATCCATTCTGGCTTCCTGTCTGGCAATCCTGTATACAGTCCATGTATTAGAGATACATTCAAGCTTCTGTTTAATTATTGCTTTTATGTCAGCAGATAATGCTCTCTGGCTGAATACAAAAATCACAGTAGCCAACCATCAGAAATTCTTGTTGCTTGTCTCTGGCTTATTGTCTAGTCACCTTGTTAGTGCTCCATGCAGTCACCAGGCATTCCATCACCCAGCACTAGCGGCTTCATAGCAGTGGCTGCGAGGCAATGACACATCGGGATCCGAGCAGCATCCTGAGCACTGTTCACCTGAGTCAACAAGTCTCATCCACTGACTGGCTAAGATGGAGCCTGCCTTTGGACAGTTTCACCATACAATTCAGAGCAAGTTTTAAAGTGGTTTGAGTACCTGGACTATTATCTTGATTACAAAGTACCAGAAAGGATTCTAGATCAAACACAGCATCTTGTTCCAGTGCCAAAAGTCTTTTACTTGACAAGAGTCAGTTATATTAGTTAGGACTCTCACTCCATGAGCTGCAATGCTTCTGTTTTTTTTTTGGTAACAGCAACTCTTGGGCTAATTTGACTAAAGCAGATGATCTGGGGGAACAACCTATATTTCCTGGAGCTATATTGAAGTAATGTTTGATGGTGATGGTCCCAGACAGTGTGGAAAGGACAGACAACATCCTTAGTTTTAACAAAAGAAGTATGGAGGGCACCTTCACAGTGTGCCTGAATGTTTTCTCTACTTCAAGTATGTGTTTTTTTTTTAAATAAAATTTTATTGAAGTGTATCATTGATGCATGAGCATATATAAACATTAAGTCTATAGTAAAAGTTGTGAACTTAAAAAACAAACATGCATGTCTTCATACAAGGCTTGCATACATCCAGCCACCAATACCCTGCATTGTTGTGAAACATTTGTTACAAACTATGAAAAAGCATCATCAGAATATTACTAACTATAGCCCATATCTTACATTTGGTGTATTTTTCCTTCAACTCACCTGACTATTAACAATCCTATATTAGTATTATATATTTGTTATTGTTCAGAAGAGGATGTTCTCATCTTGTTCAGTTAATCACAGTCCATCATCCACCACTGGATTCCCTGTGTTACACAGTCCTGTAGTTTGTATAATGCATTCAAAGTGTGCACTCAATTTCTCTCATTTTTAGAAGAGAGTTGTGCTGTCATCACACCAGGGAATTTTAGAATGTCTTCATTACTCCAAAAGGAAAAATCCCATGCCCCCTTATATTCCCCTATTGTCTTCCCTCAAAACCGAATCCCTTAGAATTAAAATATATTCTTGCCACTGCTGCAAAATACTATGATACTTTATCTGTTAAATATAATACTTTGACAATACAGTTAACCATCATCTGTAAGTTACATTAGTTGTAATTTTTCCACGTATCACCATATTTTTAGCACTTTGGAAAAGAAAAGCGTTCATATATTTATAGTATTACCACAATCTTCATCTACCATATGTGGTGTTTTGGCCAGTAATTCCAGATCTTGGATGGCAAGTCTTTTACTGCTTTCCTGGGGTCATTCCTCAAGTACTGTAATAGAAGCTGGAGCTGCTTAGGTATATCAACCAAAGATGAAGCTGTGAGCAAAGTAAAAGTATGCAGAGAAACAATTACCTTTTAGGTAGAAAGATAGGACGTGACTGACTTATAAAAGCTGATGAGCACTGGAAGCCAGGAATGCATTATGGTGCATGTGCTGGAGAATGGGGATCAGCTTCGGCTTCAAGTCTACCGGTGTGGCTAAACCTTGAATAATTTCTCTGTATTTGTTACAGATTCCTACAGCAAAATCCTTGGACTGTGTTGAGAAGTTTGCAGCAGGAAAAACAGCAACTTCAGTTTCTACATTATGTGAATCCAGACTTTGAGGAACAGTATCATGAGTGTTCTTCCTCTTGTGAATTATTGATGTCAGATTTCCCAGCACCCCCAGTGTGATGGCTCTTGCCACAAGATCATTACTATGAATCACAGAGAAAATTCTCTTTACAAATTCATCCACATTTTGAATCTTCTCCAAATGCCTCTCACTTTGTTGAGTAACTTTAAGACACAGCTTCAGGAAATTGTTTTCAACTCCGAAAACATCAGCTAACTTTAGGATTGCAGAATTGATGAGAGTAGGGATTGGATACTTCTGAAGGAGCCTGGGAAAGTGAACAATTACTTCACATTGTTTACCAAGTTTGCTAGATCTTAGACCTTTGTCTAGTTCCATTAGGGCAGAGTTAGCATCCAGTTTCTGTTTGCCATAGTAGTATCTGCCAGGAAAGCCTTAGCTGGATTTGATGCCATGACCCAAATAGTTCCTTGCCTAGCCTATTCATAAAGACTGCAAACGCCCAAACACTACTGCTACCCCAGTACCACCGTCTTCTCCCACTGCCTTCTCGCTTTTCTGCCCATGTGAGCTGGCCACCCCGCGGTTTGCCAGTGCTTGTTTGTCTACCCTGCCCATCCTCCACGTAGGCGCTCAGAGAGCTCTTGAGCTCCAGGTTCCCACTGATAAGAGAAAAGGAAGCCTTTTCCCATATATTTATTCACTGGATTTATTCACTTTTGTGGATTGTATTTACATGTTTTTCCTATTTTAAAAATTGTACTCTTGGTATTTTTCCTATCAAAATTATACTACCTGCCATTAATGAGTGCCACTTTTATTTCAGGTGTTGTGGTAGACATCAATCTCCGATCCTTACAGTAACCTTGTGAGCTAGGTTATGCTATGCTAATTTTACAGATGAGAAAATTGAGACTTGGAGATGTTAATGATCATCCCAAATCTGGTAAATAGCAGAATCAGATTTGAACCCTGTGGTATATGACTCCAAGTCTCCTGTATGACATATGAACTTTTGTATATTAAAGATATTCATGAAGCTATTAACTCTTGCCTGTTACATGTGCTACAAATATCTTTCATTCTTTTACTTTGGATATTTTGACACATAAAAGGGACTACTTAAATAGGGTGATGGTCAGGATAGACCTCAGACGTGGTATTTAAGCTGTACTCTGAGCGATGTCAAGGAGTGAGTTCAGCAAAGATCTGGAAGAACAGTGTTTCAGGAAGAAGCAAGGACAAACAAGGGCAAAGCTTTCAGGTGGGATGAGCTTGTGTTGTAGGAACTGAGAAAGCCATTGGTTGGAGTGTCCTGAGTAGGTGGAGGCAGACAGTTCTCTTGAAGGTCAGGTGTAGACCAGAGAGTCCTCTTTTTATCGTTGTTGGGCTTAGTCCTTCATTGTGCGGATAATTCTTTTCAGTATTGATAGGGAAGGCAAAAGCATGAGTAAAGAGAGGTTAGAAAGCATGGGGTCTACATGGGGAATGGGAAGGAGAGAGTTTGTTTGGAACAGAAAGAGGAATACTACAAAATAAGTTTGGAAGAGTCAATGGAGGCTTTGAGAGCTAGCATAAAAGTTGGGGGAAAAGAAAGGTTGAATATCTCCACCATGTTCTGCACTGTGCAGGATTCATTCCATTTAGGAATGAATTTTGTTCTGTGGGCTGTGGAAGGCCATTGACCATTTTTAGGCAAGACAGTGACTTGAGATGAGCTCAGGTTCTATTATTAGGAAAGTTTATAGAATGGGTTAGTGAAGGGAAAGTCAGGAGACTTGGAAACCAGTCAGAGGGATGCTGTAATTGTCAGGTGAGAGTATATAATTGTTTGAACTTGGACAGTGCCTTTGGGATGGTGGAATTGACCAGATTTGGCACTCTTTTGCCTGTGGGGGCATAGGGAGAGGGGTATCAAACCCTTGGGATGGTGGAATCGACCAGATTTGGCACTCTTTTGCCTGTGGGGGCATAGGGAGAGGGGTATCAAAGGTGACTTGATGTGTTCGGCCTGGGAAGTTGAGATATGTGTGGTGGTCTCACTGATAGAAATGGGTAATGCTGGAGGAGAAACATATTTTTGGAGAGGAGAGAGGAAGACTTAGGTTTTGGATATATTTGAAATATTGGTAGAGTATAGCACTTTGAGGCAGGCAGTGCTAGTCTACCCCCAAAACAATTTCATGCGAAAGTTGGGAATCTTTGAGATCAGATAATTCTATGTCTCTTGTCTTTAGAATTGCCCCCAGATATGTGCCCTTTCTTTCCTCTCTTCCTGTTCCATGTCTCCTTGTTCTGCTCATACAGATCTTTTCATTGAATACCACAGATGATAATGTTAACTGACACTGACATGTCTCAGGCACATGTGCTCATTTAATCCTTTTGTGACAGCTCTGTGACAGACATGCTATTATCCACATTTTATGGATGAAAAAACTGAGATGCTAAAGTACTTTTAGACATTTAAACTTAAATTGGTCATACAACTTGTAAGAAATGGAGTCAGTCTTCATTTTCATGCAATCTGGCTCAGTCTGGCTCCAGAGACCATGCTTTCAACCACTCTACTATGCTGTTTCTTTCTTTTTTTTTTTTTTTTTTTAAGATTTTATTTATTTATTCATTTATCCCCCCCTTGCTGCTTGTGCTCGCTGGGTCAGCTAACCACGCCGTGTGGGCAGGCTTGCCTTCACCAGGAGGCCCCGGAAACCGAACCCGGGACCTCCCACATGGTAAACGGGAGCCTTACTGATTGAGCCACAGCCGCTTCCCATGCTGTTTCTTGAGTTATTCAGAAATGCTTCACTTTCTTAACAGAACACTTTGCCCCTCTTAATCCTACTTCAAATCTGGTCTTCTCCAAAGGTGCTGTTTATTTTTGTATCTCATTTGACCACAGACTGCTATCCTTTTACTGTAATTTATCCATCTTCAGGATTTATTTCCATATTTATTGACCATCAAGAAACTTGATTCATAGTTTTTGTTATATCTTGGATGATTTCAGCGTTCTAGAGGCAATATTGCACAGAAGCTAAAAGCTGGGATTTTTGAGTCAGATTTGTCTGAATTTGAGTCTCCTCTTTATAACTTAGCATTGTGAAATTGGCCAAGTTTTTAGTCTCCATGATCTTTCGTTTCCTTGGAAGGTTGCTGTGGATATGCAATGAGATAATCCATGTAAATATTGGTGCCAGGCACTTACTGTACCAGAATCAGTCTCTTTCCTTAGGGGAAAGGGAAAATAACCAGTATGGAGAAGATGCTCCATAAATATTGGACACAATAGAAATTTTCTAATTGAATTCTCACAATAGGTTCTAGAAGTTCAATATTTTTCCTCTTGTAAAGAGGAGGAAACTGAATGTCTATGGTTAAGTCACTTGCCCAAATCACACAGGGAGTAAATGGTATAACAGAGTCCATGCCAGGCCTGCCAATGTGTTTGCTCCCTTTGCTATACTGTGTTGCTCCCCAAGGTTGACACATTCTGACCTCTCCCTGCTCCTGGTTTTGATCAGTTAAGTGTGTCTATGTGTGAATTTGTTTATGCATTCATTCTGCACATTTTAATTTTCTCCTGGATGCTAGACTCTGTGCTAGGTGCTAGGGAGTATGGATATGGTCCTGTCCTCATGGATTTTGCAGTCTAGTTAGGGAGAGGGGCAAATAACAAGCCAATACATAATCAGATCAATTCCACCTGCAGCAAGGACCTGAAGAAAATGTTCAGGTGCTAGGAAAGAGAATAATAGAGACTGGGTAAAGCCCTTGCGAGGAGCCAATGTTTAACCAGTCTCTAAGGGATCAGAAGGAGAGGAGTGCCAAGGAGAGTGAAAGATGTCATGGAGTGGTGGGCAGAGGGATTGATGTGCATGAAAGTTCTGAGGTGGCAGAGAGCTTGGTTTAGTAAAACTGAAAGAAGTCTTGAGTGGTGAGGCTTATGGATGGTGATGCAAAAGGGCAATTGAGGTGGGCAGAGATGGGATCAAGTGGAGCCTTGTGGATATGGTGAGATGTGGGGCCTTCTTCGAGGTGTAGTCAGAAGCCTTCGAAGGGTTATGAGTAGGAGAGTGATATGGCATGGTTTGTTTTTTAGGACTTTCATTACAGTAGTTTTTTGATGAATGATTTTGGGGTGTGTGTGAAAGAGGAAAACTGAGGAGGCTGTTTCATGGAACAGAAAAGAGATAGTGAGTTCTGGAATAGTACATGGTAGTACTAGATTTTAAACTAATTTGGAAGTAAGATCATTAGCACTTGATGAATTGTATATGAAGGATGAAAAAAAGGAAGACATCCATGATGCCTCTTTGATTTCTGGTTTGGGCACGTGGGTGGAGGGTAATGTTGTTTACTAAGATGAGAAAGACTGGTTTTGGGAGCAGAATTCAAGAGTTCAAGAGTTCAGTTTTGTATTTGTTGAGTTAGAAGTGCCCGAGACACCCAAGTGGAAAACTGAGTGACTGTTGGATATAAAATCAGGAGCTCAGGAGAAATCTGGGTTGGAGATAAACAGTTGGAAGTCACCATATCAATGGGTTTACAAGCCATTTAAAGATCAAGTAGAAAAGGAGTCTGCAAAAGGAAAGGAAGTACCATGACATCAATGCAGAATTTACCAGAGAGGGTAACCCAGCAATCCTAGCCACAGTCTCTTCAACTTTAAAGCGTTCTTAGATGCTCCTAATTTTGGCTTCAGGCAGTCACCTCATACTTTGGGTACTGCTTACTTTCTTTCCTTTCATTTATATGCAGTATCCATTGGCACCTTAAAAAGGCAATTTTTGCATTGTATTAAAATGCAAATGCTTTTACTTGTAAAAATCATTTGCATTTTAATACAAAATGTCCTGCCCCTAACTTTTGGATTCTCTCTGAATCTTACTTTTTGGGGTGAAGATTGGGATTTACTTTAGTAGAGATGAGAATGATGCCTACAGATAGGGTTCTTGCAGGGGTGGAATAGGTATTCTTGGGGGGAAAATGAGTCGTTTTTTTAGACATCCTCCCATTTCACAACTCTGGTTAAGACCAATGAAGTCATTCATTCATTTATTCACTCATCATGGTTTCAACAGGTCTGTACTGATTGTCACATATGTGTCAGGCACTGTGCTAAATGCTGAGGTTTCTAAGACGAATATAATGAGGAAGTGGTGTAATACACAGGACTATACCAAGGACTAAGCAGTGCAGAGGAAGGCCAGTACTTCTGTGTTGGCAGAACCTTCATTTTTCTGAAAGTAGGCCCTAATTGTCCATATCATAGTGTTGTATTAATTTATTTGGGGTCTAAGCTCCAAAGATAATCAGCGATATTCCCTGCATAGTCCTTTATTTCTGGAGACTGCCCATTGGGTACCCATTTGTCCCCTTTGCTTCCCATGCTTCAGCTGTTTGGAAGCTTCTCTTTTCCTCTAACAGTACTGCATTCTGAGTAGTTATTAAAGATCTACTCCATCAGACTGTTGTTGCCGGATTGACTTTCCCACACCTCCCTTTTCTTGCTATCTATGTTTGAATTGTGACTTTGGTAGATCTTTGCTACCCCATTCCTTCCCCTGTCAGTGATTGGTTAACAATTTGCTGTGTGTATTTTTTGTTGTTGTTGATGATGATCTTGATTGAAAGAGCTGCCATTCACTTACATATTTAGTCATTCATTCAATGAATATTTATTGAGCACCTTCTATATGCCAGGCACATTTGTAAGCACTGAGGCTACAGCTCTGATTAAAAGCAGACAAGAATCTCTGACCTCTTGGAACTTATGCTTTATTGTAGCCTTACATTCTGCCTACGTGCAGAAGGTTTTCTGTACTCTGAATAATGCCCTTGGTGAGAAGCTGACCAAAAGTTCCAGGATGACTGTGGGTACTGGGCCTCACCAAAGCTTAACTCAAAGCTCTAAAGTCATGATGATTCTGAATTCCAAAATCTGAAGCTTTATCAAATAAAGCTTTACCATGCCATGCATAGTCAAGCCAATTTCAAGATAAGGACCCAGATAAAGTCCCAAATCTTAACAGTAATAGCTAACATTGATTTAGTACTCACCATGTGCCAAACACTGTTCTAAATGATTTACATGCACAATATCATTTCATTTAATCCTCCCAACAGCCCAGGGAGATAAGTGTTAGTTTGCAGAGATTCTACTTGAGCTATAAGATGATAGGAAGGAGGACTAAGTCTGAAGTGTTTAGGCATGAGCTATTAGGATTCTTTCTCCAAATGCCAGCAGTTCTGGGTACTAAAGTTCCTCTTTAATCTTCCTCATTTTTTATGGTTCATGATCTTTTGCTATTGATGGCATGTTTAATGCATGCTACTAGACACGTGCCATTCTTTTTGGTTCCTAACACCCATCTAGGACTTCTTCCAAGACCACTCTCACTCTGACTGATCCCCTTTTCTGACCTTCTATATTGTTATTGCCTATACACATTTGGTCAGTTGATTATATTCCTTCTTCATTTTTTATACTTGTTTTTTAAATTGTTTAATATGTGTAAATTTCCCTTACCAACAAGCTTCTTGAGTTCTGTATTGCTATTGTATCCTTTAGCATCATTGTAAATAATCCAGTAAATTCATATAATATCTATATTTTAAATATGAAAGAAATTTCTGTTTTGATTTTAATCAAGTTGTAATCAAGTGCTAAGAAACTGGTTATTTTTATATATTTTACAATGTGTAAAATGATATATATATTTTTGATTTTCACAGGGCAGACTCAAAAAATGAATCTTTTCCAGTCAATAACAAGTGCCTTGGATAACTCATTGGCCAAAGATCCTACTGCAGGTAAACTTCATTTGTGCCTTACTGTGGTAACTGTGTTAATTCAGAATAGATTTGCTTGAAATATTTGTCTGGAACACAATGGTTGACATTATTTGTATCTAAGACTTTTAAAAGACCTAATTAAATGATTAAGGCTAAATAATCAAATTGCAGTATTAACACTTTTTATTTATTTATTTATTTATTTTTCACCACTTGTCTTAGTTTCCTAGGGTTGCCATAACAAAGCACCATAACCTGGGTGGCTTAAAATAAATTTATTGTCTTATAGTTCTGGAGGCTAGAATTCCAAATTCAAGGTATCAGCAGGGTCATGCTTTTTCTGAAATCAGTAGGGGTCTAGTGGTAGCTTCCTGGCTTTCTTTGGCTTGTGGCATAATTCACTGTCTTCTCTGTCTGTGTCCAAATTTCCTCTCCTTATAAAGATACCAGTCATGATGGATTAGGGCTCACCCTAATTTAGTTTGGCCTCATCTTAACTGATAACATCTTCAAAAATTCTATTTCCAAATGGGTCATGTTCATGAGACTGGGGTTTAGAACTTGAATATATCTTTTTGAGGGACACAGTTCAATCCATAACTCTATTCATTACTAATTAGTTCTCATGTATATCTAACATCATCAGGTTAACTTTCTCCCATAATATGTGTGGCCCTGATATTATATTAATACTTTCTGCATTAATACCAACTGTGCACTCCTATTTCTCTAGCATATGGGAAAAAACTGAAAATACCACTTTGTTCAGATTTCTTTCTATAAAATGAGGGTTTGACTCCATATTTTCCCTTGGGATAAATTTTCATTTAACTTGAAAGATTTTTTGGAAATACCTTTAATAATGTTTGTGAAGTAATGTAGTCCTTACTTTTGTAAATTAAATTATTGAAAAAAAAAAAAAGATTGTCTTTCTTCTGTGCTGTATGTTTTCTAAATTTGATTGGTTTTACTTTATCTTTTATTTTTTTTCAAACTACCACACCTTGGACTTCCTCTTGAAAATCCATAGTTTCAAGGTCAGATGAAAAACAGTTTAATTTTTAGGAGGAAATGTAAACTGTACTTGAGGAAGAAATGACGAGTAGATCTTCCCTTTTGAAAATTCCTACTGATTAGTGGCTTGGATTTTGGTTTTCTTTAATATTTTATTATGATGTGGGAAAAAAGTCCTTCTGGCATTCATCTGCCAATTAAAAATATTTTTTTGGAAAAAAATTTTTTTATCCTTATCTGTGGAGCCTGAATAGATTTCACTTTGCATACCTGGGCTATTTGAGAAAAATATATTCCATGTCCAGCTGTTTTTATGTCATTAATATATTTTATCAATGATAATTCCTTAAGCAATCTTGTGGTTATAGATTTTTAAAAGGTGACAGTTGTGAATATATCTCAGCAGAAATTTAATTTCAAATAGAAAATTAATGTTTTTACATTTTGAATTTGCTTTGAAGTAAGTCTACATTGTGGTAGCACAATCAAATATACTCATTAACAGAACAGTGGTTGATATGTATAATTCTTAACTTATATATACCCCCTGAAATTATTCTAAATGAGTTGGATATTGCTAATTAATTACTTAAATTATACTTGATTAGATCTCGTGAGAATGTTAGATCAACTTTAGTCTTCTCATTTGTAAAAAGAAGTTATTTTCTTGAGGTCCACAAAGCAGGTTAGTTGCATTCATGGGACTAGAATTGAGCTCTATGAATACCCACTATTTTATTTTCTTGCCTTAATTACCATAAAGCTCCTTTTAGTTTCACTTATACTATTCTTTGCCTTGCTCACTATGTTCCGGCTATACTTGCCTCCTCTTTGTTTCACACAATCTAAGTTACTGTCCTACTTGTGACTTTTCCCTTGGCTTGGAGTACTCTTCCTTTAGGTCTTCAGATGGCTTTTTCTATACAGAAATTTTATATTTTATATATAAGAAAAACCAGAGGCCTGGAACTCAGGAACCTGTAGTTGAATTACAGTTCTGCCATTAACTTTGTGACTTGGCAAGCCACTTTCCTTCTTCTCTGGTCATATTTTCTTCATGGGTAAGACAAGCTGAGATTTTAGTCTTCAGTGGACCTTTTCAACTAGGGGTGATTTTGCATCCTTTGTGCTCTGCCCCAGGGAACATTAGACCACGTTTAAAGACACTTCTGATTGTTACAACTTGGGGGGAAGGGGTGTTGCAGCTAGTGGGTAGAGACTAGGGATGCTGTTGAATAATATCCTAAATTCACAAGACCATTCCCCCAACAAAGAATTATTCAGTCCAAAGTGCTAATAATGCCAAGGTTGAGAAACCTTGATCTTGATCTATGGTCCATTTCTGTTCTATGATTTAAAACGTAAACTTTTAAAGTTACTTACTTCTCAATGTTAGCATTATTTAGGGAGTATTAAATAAAAATTTTAAACTTTATTTTTCAGTAATATTTGGTGAAGATGTTGCCTTTGGTGGAGTCTTTAGATGCACTGTTGGTTTGCGAGACAAATATGGTGAGCTATTATCTTTATATATAAACTTTATTTTGCAGAACTCTTACTTAAAGATCTTATAAAGTACAGAATATACCTGTTAAATTGTTAGTCATGTCCTTATTAGGTAAATGGCTCCCTTTTCCTTTCTATAGCCACTCTTTGACCTGGATTTCTCCAAATGAGTTCTAGGTCTAGTATCCCTCTGATATAGCCCATATTACACATATTATAGATTCCAAAATAATCTTTGCCAAGTGTATTATTTATCACGTCATTCCTCTGTCCAAGGACCTTAGGTGTCTTATTATTGCCTGTCTTGGCCAATTTCACTTCCCTTGCCTGCAATTCGAGATTCTGCCCATTGGTCTCTGTTAAAAGAACTCATCTTTTATTGCCCTTCTATATGTTTCATTCAAGCTAATCTTGGTTTTATGCCTGGCATATAATTGATTCCTGTCTATTGGTTTTATTCATTTCATTTGACTCAGACTTAAAACAGTCAGAATGCATTTTGGCCCATCCTAGTATTTACATTCCTCTGATATGCTGCACATGGAATGCGTTCTGAACCCTGATTATTAGGAATGCCTTTGAGGTCTTTTGACATTTTATTTCTTCTCTCAGTTTTTTCTAATCTGGAAGTCATCAAAGCAGTTACCTTTAGGAGGAGGAGGAGTTGACATCTTCTTTCTTTGCCACTGTCCTGCCAAGCTTTGCAGTCAGGATGAGGAGTGAGGGTCTCTAAGGTTTTGTTTTATTGTTGTTACTTCTTTTCCTTTCCTGCTCTTCTCTGAGGTTATGTTATACTTGAATTCATGAAGCATAGCATGTCCTATCTCTCTTACCAAGATCTCCCAGCTAGTTTTTCTCTTCCATTTATAGCAGGTTTAGTTTCTGGGATCTACTTCCCCTGCTTTCCTGTAGCTGTCTATTTGTAATAGCTGTTTAGAGATTGAGTTAGCTGGGCAAAAGATTGTCTGCTCATTCTGACTCCTACTAACACTTTATACCTTGAAAACACACACACACACACACACACACACCTTTACAAATTTGATTTCAGCAGTTATGTGTATATATTGTAGAAAATCTGCAAAATACAGAAAAGCGTAAAGAAGAAAATACTCATATTTCTGGAGATAACCACTATATATATCTTGATATATATATTTCTAGACCTTGTTTGAGTGTATTTGTGTATATTGACTGATATTTAAACATAAATTATGTTTTTACAATTCAGTCTTTTCTATGTCTGGCACAGTTATGTTACTGAGTAAGTTGTAGCCTTTACTATTCCCTCTGTCCAGATCCAACCTGGTAGGATATCATGTGCTTATCTAAGCTGACGACTCTTCTGTTGATTGTCCATGACCAGGTTCTTATGTGGCATGCCTCTTACTGTATCTATTCTGCCTGGGATGTTTCTTCTGTGTCATTTGCCACTCAAACAATGGTGACTTTCAAATTTCTATCTCTAGTCTAATCCTTCGTCCTGAGCCTCAGATCCATATATTCAATATCCCACTGCACATCTTCACCTCGAGGTCCCACGGTCACTTCAAACCCAACATTACCAAAGCTCTATTCACACTCGGCAAATCTTTGTTTCCTGCTGGATTTCCTGTCTCAGTGTATACACCACCATCCATTCAGTTACCTAAGTCAGAAACCTAAGGCAGATCCTAGTGTCTTCCTTCTTTCCCCTTCCTCACATCCAGTCAAGTTCTGCCAGTTTTATCTTCATAGTTTGTCTTTAATCTGACCCCTTTTTCCCCATTTTCACTGCCCTTCAAACCCTTCATCATCTCTGCCTGGACAATTTCATTGCTTTTTTTAGTAGTCATCCTTCCTCTAATCTCATCCTCCCTCTCTAGGCTATTCCCTACCTTGTTGCCATTGTGGTTATTCTAAAATGCACATTTCTTGGCACTGTAAGGGAGATCTCTTTAAGATGTTACTTCAGTTAAGGTGTTGCCCAGCTGAGTCAAATTGGGCTTTAATCTAGATTACTGAAGTCTTTTATAAGTAGAGTGAAAATCAGATGGAGTGGGAAGCCACAGAGAGCAGCCAGAAGAAGCTAGATGTCAGTGGAACCCAGAAGATGCCACCATATGCATTGTCATATGACGGAAAAGCCAAGGACCAAGGATTTCCTGTAGCCAGCCCCAGAATGCCATAGTCTTTAGGAAGAAAGCATTGCTTTACTGATGCCTAGATCTTGAATGCTTTGTGAACCAATAAATTTCTGTTGTTTAAGCCAACCCATTGTATGGTATTTGTTTTAGCAGCTAGGAAATTAGAACAGGCCCTACCTAGTTACCTGACCTTATTCACTTTATTCTTTCCTAATATTGAATTACTGGATGTTTCTTCCAAACCCCCCTGATTTTTTTACATATCTCTTCCTTTGCACCTGCTCTTTGGAATTCCCTCCCCATCTACCTGCCATACTCCTATTTTTCCTTCAGGAGGTTCGTCTATGAAGCCCTTCCTGTATTTCCAAGTCACTACGCAGGCACTATTTTGTCTCTGTTGAGATTCAGGTTTTTACTTCTTGCAGGTTACTTTGTAATTGTCTCTTCATGGGATCTCCACCAGACACCTTCGCAAGGACAGCAGATCTTTTCATCTAGCATTCCTACCCCCTGATATAGCACTGGGCAGTATTTATTAAGTGAATGTTGTTGAATGAATTTGCCTTTCTCAAAACAGTTGCCTGCTGTTTCAGAAAGAAAGGATTTTCTTTATCTCCCTTTAATTATTCCGGTTATTTTGATTTCCTTGCTTAAAAATTTGTTTAAAATAGGGAGAGATTACTCTCACTTGGAAAAGCTGACTACTCTTAGAGGACACCTGCAGATTTATGTCTACGTTGGCAAGCTAATTAATGACTAACTCTTTTAGCTTTATTGCCAGTAGCTGCTGTGAATATTTACAACAGTTTTAAGAGTATGAATTCAAAATGGAATTATTCCAAGTTGATCAAGATTAGCAATTAAATCACCTGTACTATCTCTAATGAGAGGGAATAAGCTTCAATTTTCATAAGAGCAGGATGAAAAAAAATGGTAAAAGAGAATGTATTATTAAAATAGTAGTTTTACATATTTAAAAAATATCCCATACTATTTTTTGAGTATAGGCTGGGAATTTTTAGCCGTACAGAAACATGTCTGCTTATTATCCTTTTTTTTTTTTGTTAAAAGAATTTGAATTTAAAATAACTAAAAGATTATTATATAGTTATAGTTGAATATATTGTATTAAATGACTTAGCAAAGAAAATTATCTTATGAGGGGGATTGATTATCTTTCTGGGGAGAGCTGGAGTGTTTAGTGGGAAGGTATTATAGTCGGTAGATGGCAGCCTACACTTTGAAATGAGACTGTCCCTGTTGGCATTGTACCAGCACTCAGTTGGAACTGTCACAAAGCATTTTAAATACTGTTACAAGGTAGAATTTGAAGGATTATTAATTACGATAAAATATTATAAAACTGAATACTACAGAATATTAAAAAGAAAAGACTGCACAAAGACAGTGCTAAAAAAAAAGAGAAGGGAGAAATAGAACTATTTTGTATTTTAGATAATCCAGAAAAACATGAGTTTAGTACTACTAGATGCCTCTGTCATCCTTCCCTTTCTTTGATAAGAATGAAATAATATGAGTATTTTGAAAATTGAAAAGAAATTGCACGATATAGCCTTATCAACAAATTACATACTAAATGGCATCTTTAAACTCTTTAGGCAAGGAGGTGCATTGATTTTAGGAGCAAAAATTAGATTTAAGGGAATTCTAGAAAAGTAGGAGATAGGAGAAGGCAATTAGAGGTAATTGATTTTTTTTTTTTAATTTTTATTTTAAAATAATTTAATACTTACAGAACAGTTGCAAAAATACTACAAACACCATACAGAGAACTCCAGCATACCCACACTCCTGCAGATACCTAGATCCACCAGTTTTAACATTTTGCCACGTTTGCCCCTTCCGTCCTCCCTCCCTCCCTCTCTTCCATCCCTCTTTCTATTTCTTTCTATCATCTATCTATCTATCTATCTATCTATCTATCTATCTATCTATCTATCTATCTATCTATCT
>JAKSZT010053791.1:28862307-28938046 GCA_026826555.1 Tolypeutes matacus | reverse complement strand
TCTATCTATCTATCTATCTATCTATCTATCTATCTATCTATCTATCTCTATCTAGCCATCTATTTTCTGTACATTTGAGAACAGGTTGCACATATTCTTTGAACACATAATACTTTCATGTACATTTCCTATGAACAAGGATGTTCATTTATGTAATCACCTTAAGTGCAGTTATCAAGTTCAAGAAATTTAACATTGATACAAAGTTTACATTCTATACTCAAAATTTTTTCTTATGTCCCAGTAATGATTTTTTGAGCTTTTTCTCTTCCATTTTAGATCCCACCCAGTCTCATGTATTGGATTTGTCATTTATCTTTAGGTTTTCTTTCTCTCTCTCTTTTTTTGGGTGAAAACATATACAACGTAAATCCCATCCCAATCCCCCTTCCCCCAAGCATACCATTTATTGGGATTAATCACATTCACAATGTTGCATTACCCTTACCGCCATCCAGTACTAGAACTTTCCCTTCACTCTAAACAGAAACCTACACTCGTTTTGCATTAACTCCCCATTGTACCTGTTCCCCACCCCTAGTAGCTTCTACTCTACTTTCTGTCTCTATGAGTTTGCATATTCTCTGATAGTTTCTTTGTGGTTAGTATATTTATATTTAACATCCTAAATCTATAACAATTTATTTACTTTGATACCAACTTAACAACTTCAATAGTATACATAAACTATGTTCCTAAACCCGCAACCCCCATCTTAAGGTAGTTCTTGTCACAAATGACATATTTATACATTATGAATTCCAAACCATTGATTTATGATTACAGTTTATGCATTTACCTTTTAGATCCTGCAGAAAGTAAAAACTAGAGTTGCAAATTTAAAACGTAGTAGTACTGATATTTATATTTACCCACATCATTATCTTTTCCAGAACTCTTTCTTTATTCATGTGGCTTCAGTCTAGTGTCCTTTCCTTTCAACTTGCAGAACTCCCTTTAGCATTTCTTGTAGGGTGGTCTAGTGGTGACATAGTAGCTCAGATTTTGTTTATCTGGGAATGTCTTAATTCTTCCCTCATTTTTGAAAGACAGTTTTGCCAGATACAGAATTCTTGGTGCCAATTTTTTGCTTTCAGTCCTTTAAATGTCTTCCCGCATTTGAAGCCATCTTGCCTCCATGGTTTCCGATGACAAATTGGCACCGAATCCTATGAGGGGTCCCTTGTATGGAACATGTTGCTTCTCTCTTGAGGCTTCAGAATTCTTTCTTTATCTTAGGCATTTGGTAGTTTGATTATAACACAGTGTGGTATGGGTCTATTTGAGTTTATCCTGTTTGGAGTTCATTGAGCATCATGGATGTATGTATTTATAACTTTTGTTAAATTTGGGAAGCTTCCAGCCTCTTTCTTTCTTCTTCTTCTGTGACTCTCACAATGTGTATATTGTTATACTTGATGGTATCCCACAGGTTCCTCAGGCTTAGTTCATTTTTCTTCATTCTTCTTTCTTCTCTTTAGACTGGATGATTTCAAATGTCTTATCTTCAGTTTCACTGATTCTTTTTTCTGCCAGCTCCCACCTGCTGTTGAACCCCTCCAGGGAATTTTACTTTTGTTACTGTGGTCTCCAGTTCTGTTTGGTTACTTTTCATAATTTCCATCTCTCTACTGATATTCTCTTTGTGTTCATCTGTCATTTTCCTGATTTCCTTTAGATTGTTGTCCATGTTTTCCTTTAGCTCTTTGAGCATATTTAGGACCATTTTTTTTAAGTCATTGTTGG
The DNA here is from genome assembly GCA_026826555.1 of Tolypeutes matacus. Taxonomy (NCBI): domain Eukaryota; kingdom Metazoa; phylum Chordata; class Mammalia; order Cingulata; family Chlamyphoridae; genus Tolypeutes; species Tolypeutes matacus. The sequence goes on along the minus strand of JAKSZT010053791.1, from coordinate 28,936,300 downwards.
AAATGTCCCACATAGAGATAATTGATATTTAGGGTATGTGTGATTTTATTTTGAATTCAGATGTGCTTTTACTTATATAAGCAATGAGACAGATTCCACATGTCATATACAAATGCTGTTCTTGTCCATTTGAGTGTGTGGTGTGTGTGTGTGTGTGTGTATGTGTTTTCTTCAAATATGCCTTTGGTATATGAGGCTCAGGACATGTTTTTATTTAGCACTTTTTTTTTTTTTTTTAAATTGATGTGACTGTTGCTGTGCTGCGGTTCTTAGACTATGTTTTGGCCAACTTATTGAAGGAAAGTTAGGTGAAGAAAGGAACAGCAGAGAACTTTCTGAACTGGCCTTCAGGCCTAAACATCTGCCTTTTCATGGGACTTGATGTTCTTCCTTTACTATATTCATTCCTGTACACCACTTGTGTGGCTTGTCATAGCAGCTTAGCAAAACTGATATAACCACTTACTCCTCTTCTTGTGTACACATCATAGAATTGTATCACTGTATACATTAATACCCTGAAGTCAGGAGTGAAAATTAGGACAGACATGTGGGGATGGCAAGTTTTCATCTGTAATATGCCAATATTTGGGAATTGACTTTGGGCCTCAGTGTCCTCATCTGACTCACAGATGGCCTGTTGACCAGTGACTTACCAAATGACTTAAAAAAAAAAAAGGTATTCAATATATTTTGTGTGAAACCTGAGCTGGAGAGAAACTGAGGATGCATCTAACCTAGTGGTTCTTAAATGATTTATCCCCTCAGGGAATATTTGGCAATGTCTGGAGACATTAATGATTGGCATAGCTGGGAGCGGTTTGCTACTGGCATCTAATATGCTTAACATCCTAAAATGTACAGGACAGCCCCCTCAACCAAGAATTATCCCTCCCAAATGGCAGTAGTGCAGAGGTTCAGAACCCTTATCTAGTACATCTTCATGTAATATAGAAACTGAAGTTCTGAGAGGTTACGTGGTGCCAAGTTTGCCCAATGGCAAGTAGGTGGGTCAAGCCTGGAACTCAGGTTTCCTAAAATTCAGTTCTGGGCTTTTTGTGTGACATCATTTTTCCTTATTTATAATTAAGGAACTCAACAAAAACATAAGAAATATAAGGAATATTTTATTACCTATGCTAATAAAACAAAGCTCAAGAGTAAGAAAATAGCTATCAGAAGCCCATATTAAATTTTGTGACTTTCTTGTGAATGAGATTTTCTATTAGTGCATTGTTTTGGGGTGGTAGTTAATGCTTTAACTTATTTTTTTTCTCCTTTGGTGATTACACAATAAATGTTAGAGCTACCAACAGGTGTCTCTTTGACATTTAAGTATCAGTGTAATGCCTGTAAATGCCCTTCTGCCAGTTTTTCTCAATTTTTTTGATAATTACATGATTTAAAAATTTTAAAATGTAAGCATCATCTGGGGCTTGGGAGATAGGTTTAGGCTAAAGTAGACCAGAAAAAAATTGGCTTGTAGGTAATTATTATCAGAAGTATACAATTGATTCATATATATTTTTAAAATTCACTTAGAAATTAGAAAAATAAATTCTATTTATTAAGTATAATATATATTAAGAGAGAGTAAAAAATCTTTTATAAATTAATGTGTGAAGTATGATAATATCACATATCCACTTAATATTATGGACAATGTTGCTAAGTTAGCTTCCGAAACCTAGTGCTGGGTTTTATGAAGATCCTTTTCCAGCCTGGTATGTTTAACTGAGGAAAGAACACAAAACTTTTTTTTCCTCTCTCAGTATTTAATATTTCTTGATTAGGATCACTGGACGTTTTTAATTGCCTTATTTTGGACACCTCACCTTCTAATTTTTTACACATTGAAGTCAAGGATTTTACTTTTTATATATTCAGAATTTGTGCTGTTTGATTCAAATATAATTTTTTTAATTATAAGGCTTTTCTTTCTGTTTTAAAGTTTCCAATTTTTTTCTTTATTAGAGAAGTTGTGGGTTTACAGAACAATAAATCATGCATAAAATATAGGATTCCCATATGCTACCCTATTACTTACACCTTGCATTGGTGTGGAACATTTGTTACAATTAATGATAGCACATATTAATAATTGTACTATTAACCATAGTCCATGATTTAGCAGGGTGCACTATTTGTGAAGTGTAGTTCCATGGAGTTTTTTTTTTTAATTTTCCTTCTGTTACCATATGTATAATCTTAATATTTCTGCTTTTAATCACATTCAGATATATTTTTCAGTGCTGTTAATTATGTTCAAAGAGTTGTGCTACCATCACCACCGTCCATTACCAAAACATTCCCATCATTCCAAATAGGAACCCTGTACATTTTAAGCCTTAACTTCCCATTCTCTATCCCCACCCTGTCCCCTGGTAACCTATATTCTAGATTCTGACTCTGTTTGCTTATTCAAATTATCTCAAATCAGTGAGATCATAGAATATTTGTCCTTTTGTGTGTGGCTTATTTCACTCAGCGTTATATTCACGGTTCACCCATGTTGTTACATGTATCAGGATTTCATTCCTTTTTACGGCTGTATAGTAGTCCATTATATGTATATACCACATTTTATTTATCCATTAATTAGTTGATGGACACATGGGTTGTTTCCATCTTTTGGCACATGTGAATAATGCTGCTATGAACATCAGTGTGCAAATATCTGTTTGAATCCCTGCTTTCAGTTCTTTTGTGTATGTACCTAGTAGTGGAATTACCCCATCATATGATAGTTCTATCCTTAGCTTTCTGAGGAATTGCGAGACTGTCTTCCACAGTGGCTGCATCATTTTACATTGCCACCAGCAATGAATGAGTGTTCCTATTTCTATGCATCTTCTCCACACTTATTACTTCCACTTTTTTTTTAAGGGCAGCTATTTTCTTGGGTGTGAAATGGTATCTCATTGTGACTTTTATTTGCATTTCCCTGGTGGGTAATGATGTTGAGCATCTTTTCATGTACTTTCTGGCCATTTGTATATCTTTTTTGGAGAAATGTCTATTCAAGTCTTTTGCGCCCATTTTTTAATTGGGTTGTTTGTCTTTTTGTTAAGTTGAAGGATTTCTTTATATTCTTTATATTCTGGATATTACACCTTGAATTGGATATGTGGTTTCCAAATATTTTCTCCCATTGTATAGGTTGTCATTTTACTTTCATGAAAAAGTCCTTTGAGGAACAAAAGTTTGAATTTTGATGAGGTTCCATTTATCAATTTTTTACTTTGTTGCTTGTGTTTTGGGTATAAATTCTAAGAAACCATTGCCTAACACAAGTTCCTGAAGATGCTTCCCTATGTTTTCTTCTAGGAATTTGATTGTTCTGGCTCTTATATATTAGACCTTTGATCAATTTTCAGTTGATTTTTGTATAAGGTGTGAGGTAGGGGTCCTTATTATTATTATTATTATTATTATTTTTTGTAAATGAGGCCCAGTTTTCCCAGCACCATTTGTTGAAGAGACTATTCTTTCCCAATTGAGTTACCACCTTGACAAAAAATCAGTTGACCATAAATGTGAAGGTTGAATTCTGAGCTCTCTATTTTATTCCATTGGTCCCAATGTCCTTGTGCCAGTACATGGTATTTTTATTACTTTGGCTTTGTAATCAATGTTTCCAATTTCAGCCATAAATCATGGGGAGAAATGGACGCATGTAATACAAATTTTTTTAAGCGTTTCAGTTTCCTAGGCTGCTTAAACCAAATACCATGAAATGTTTTGGCTTGACAATGTGAATTTATTAGCTTACAGTTTTGAGGCCAAGAAAATGTCCAAATCAAGGTATCATCAAAATGATACTTTCTTCTTAAAGACCATACTTGGCTCCTTTGCCACATGGCAAGGACATGGAAATGTCTGCTGGTTTCTATCTTCTCTTCCAGGTTTTGTTGATTTCACCTTCTGGCTTCTGTGGCTTTCTCTCTCTCTTTCTGTATTCATTCTGTTTATAAAGGATTCCAGTAATAGGATTAAGATCCATCCTGAGTGAGGTGGGTCACATCTTAACTAAAGTAGCCTCATCAAAAGGTCCTACTTATAACGGATTTACACTCATAGGAATGGATTAACTTTAAGAACATGTTTTTCAAACTACCACAGTGAGTAATAAACATTAGGCTTTATAAGTTTAAAAAATTGCAAATATATTTGAAAAATATTTTATATATATTGAAATTTTAAGCCAAGATGTTTAACACGAAATTCCATCCACTAAAAAGTTGAATCACATTAATCCTAAGGAGAGTTTATGAATCCCGTCTATGTATTATTGCTCATGTTGAATGCCAGGTATTGAGTGACTTCCCGCAATTCCTAGGTATGGCAGATCTGTATGTAGAAGGTACATTAGAACCTAGTAACATAAATATCAAAGAAGGTTATAACTCTGCTCACAGTGTGTAACTCTTAAATAAAAGGGAAACGTTAGATATTTTGGCATAAAGTCATTGCACTAGCAGTTTCTTAAAAAGCTTCATTCATCCCATATTCTGCTGAAAGTGAATCAGGATGGGAGGCAGGATCTGTTGGGTGTCTCTCACCTACTCAACCCCTCCTGATTTTCTCTTATATTTGTAAGGAGAATTTGAGTGAAATAGTCTGAATTGAAGCATTCCCCTCCTTCAGTTCTTGCCAAATCATGTTTATTTGCCGTCATATCTAGTTCAAACTATTCTTTTCTTAGAGAATGTGCATATGGCAACTGACTCTAGCTTCCATTATTTTTAAAGATTTCATTAAAGTCAACTGTTTCCAATTTTTTCCAGCCAAGGTGATTGTTAGCTCCTCAATATTCATTTTACTAAGGGAGCAACAGCCAAGGTGCTGTGCAATCTTTCACTATTTAAATTTTCTTGCAGCAGTATAGTGCTGCTGCTGTCACTTCTTTTCATCCTTCTTCTTTCTTTCCTTCAGAATAATCTCCAAGTCCCAAGTTATCACAGGATCAGATAGTAGGCATTGTTCTTTTTGAGAGTTGTGGACAGATACATGATTTTCAATGGAGTAAGAGTCTTAATATATCAGATTTTCTTTGCTTAGATAGTTTTATTTTTGCAGGTCTCTTCCTGGTGCTGTCTGTTGGTGACCCCCAGTGGGTCTTGGTTCAATAGCATGAGCATTTTCTTCCAGTTCCTGCTGGGCTGCTAAGAGATTGGGTCCAGTTGTTAGCATTTGATGTATTTTCTTCCTTCCAGACCATATGGATTCTATTTTTCTCTTGTGTTTCCCTCTTGTGGAGGCTTTAGCAGTTGGTCAGTGTCTTGCTTTGCTTGTTCTTTTCTTGAGATCATTGTGCAATCATAAGTGGACTGGAAAGCAGCCAAAAAAGGAAATGAAGAGGCTTCTTGGTTGATGGTGTAGTTATATATGGGTCTATGGTTCCCGCCTTTACTAACATTATGGTACCAGGGTGCTTGGGGGGACTTTAATCTCCATCAGTTTCCCAAAACCAGCTAAGGAAGACATAAAATCTAAGTAAAAACAATGGGCTTGCTATTAAAACTCAAATTTAAGACAAACCCTCTGGCTGTAGTTTCCAAGTAGATTGCTTCTTCTAAAGTCTTCCTTTATAGAAATTCTGGAGCCTTTGCTGCCTGACAACTCCATCAGTTTCTTTGGGTCAGTATTATAGTTGAATTGGAAGGTTGCCACTCAAAATAGCCCCTGTCCATTCAAGCATGTGATATGATTGCTCGGCCAGCTTCTCACAAGTAGTGAAGGGATAATGAAGTACACTTAGTAGAGAAATGCTGGCATTGACTGTTACCATTGCCACATTGACTAGTGGGCACAGGAAGTAATTAATATTAAAGTGTCATCCATAGAGTAGAGAAAATAGCCCTGAATGTTGTCTTGGGCTAAGACCCTTCTTTAGTATATCCTGGGATTACCTGGGCTATTTCCCAGGTTTCAGAGACCAATTTATTATGTTCAAGAAATTTTTTGGAGATGTCATCCTATGAAGACGATACCTTCCCTTTATGTGTATGTGTGCATATGAGGGATAAGTGTTTGAAATAGGTCTGCAGATGGCTATAACACCATTCATTTCCAGCTTTCCTTCTCAGTCTTGGCTGCCTCTATGATCTTGTTTATGGATCCTCAGTACAACTCATTTAAAATTACAGAGTTGTCACCTTTTGTTGGTTTTACCTTGGGGTTTTTCTCATAACTATTCTATCCCCATTGTCACTGTCATACCCTTGACAATTGCCCTAGATGCCCCATTACCTTTGATTTGAATGATTACAATATTTGTTACAAAAACCCTTGTTCTCACTTTCCTTTGTATACTAGTTCATATTATATACATCTATGAGATTAATTTTCCCACAGTTGTGATCACAAGTTTCTTCCTTAAAATCTTCCCCATGTATAATAGTAAATTAAACAGTAAAGCCTAGTTTTCATAGTTTAGCCTTGAGGATCTTTACTGATCTAGCTTTAACTTTTCTTTCCAACTTTAGTTTAGTTCTGCCCCCCCCCCCCCCATTTCTTGGTTGCAGCTATACTGCTCACCAGTTGCACCCCATGCTTTTCTGCCTCTCTGCCTTTATTATGCTTTTTCTGCCCCTCAGAAGGCCCTTCCCCCAATTCAAATCCGACTATACTTTAGACCCAGCACATCTTCCTCATACCCTTTGCCACCTAGAAGCAGTTCCTCCTGCTGTTCTTCTTTTTTGGCTATTCGTGGTCCCTTGCCCTTCTATATTTCTGCAAAGAAGACTGTTGTAATTTTGGTTGGAGTTTTATTGAATCTGTAAATAGCTTTGGGTATATTCTGCAAGCATAGAATATCTTTCCATTTATTTAGGTCTTTAATTTTTTTCAGTAATGATTTATAGTCATCTGTGTACAAATCCTTTACATCCTTGGTTAAATTTATTCCTAGATATTTGATTCTTTTAGTTGCTATTGTAAATGGAATTGTTTTCTTGATTTCCTATTTAGATTGTTCATTGCTGATGAATAAAAACATGACTGATTGTATGAGTTGATCTTTTACCTCGATGCTTTGCTGAATTCCTTTATTAGCTTTCTTGGAGATTCTTTGGGATTTTCTGTATATAGGATTGTGTTAATCTGAGACTAGGGATGGTTGTACTACTTCTATCCAATTTGGATGTCTTTTATTTCCTTTTCTTACCTGATTGCTCTGGCTAGGACTTCCAGTACAGTGTTGAATAGTATTGGTGAAGGTGGGCATCTTTTTCTCGTTCCTGATCTTAGGGGAAAGCTTTCTGGCCTTCACTGATGAGTATGATAGTAATTGTGGGTTTTTCATGAAAGTCCTTTATCATGTTGAGGAAATTTCCTTCTATTCCTAGTTTACTGAGTGTTTTTTATCAAGAAAAGGTGCTGGATTTTGTCATATGCTTTACTGCGCCAAGTAAGATGATCATGTGGTTTTTTCCCCTCTTCATTCTGTTCGTGTGGTCTGTTACATTAATTGACTTTCTTATATTGAGCCACCCTTGCATTCCTGTGATAACTCCTACTTGATCATGGCATATAATTCTTTTAAGGTGCCATTGAATTTGGTTTGCCAGTGTTTTGTTGAGGATCTTTGTATCTGTATTCATAAGAGATATTGGTCTGTAATTTTCCTTTCTTCTGATATCTTTACCTGGCTTTGGTATTAGGGTGATGCTGACCTTATAAAATGAGCTAAGAAGTGTTTACTCCTCTTCAATTATTTTGTAAGAGCAGGATTGGTTTTAATTCTTCTTTGAATGTTTGGGAAAATTTACCAGTGAAGCCACCTGGTCCTAGATTTTTCTTTGTTGGGAGGTTTTTGGTTGCTAGTTCAATTTCTTGTTATTGGTCTGCTGTATCTATTTTTTCTTAAGTCAGGTAGGAAGATTGTGTGTTTCCAAGAGTTTGTCCATTATGTCAAAGTTATCTAATTTGTTGGCATACAATTGTTTATAATATCCTCTTATAATCTTTTTATTTCTCTTAGGTCGATAGTAATACTCCCTCTTTAATGTCTGATTTCAGTTATTCTTCTTTTTAAATGTTAATATTTAGAGATATAAATTTCCTGCTCAGCACTGCCTTTGCTGTGTCCCATAACTTTTGGTATGTAGTGCTTCTATTTTCATTCTCAATGTATTTCCTTATTTTCCTTGTGATTCATTGTTTGACCCATTGGTTATTTAAGAGTATGTTGCTTAATTTCCACATATTTATGAATTTTCCAGTTTTCCTGCTGTCATTGGTTTCTACTTTCATTCCATTGAGATACTTTGTATGATATCAATCTTTTAAAATTTATTGAATCTTGTTTTTTGACTTAACTTATGGTCTAACCTAGATAATGATCTTTGTGCACTTGAAAAGAATGTATACTCTGCTTTTATTAGAGGAAGTGTTCTATATATTTCTGTTAGGTCTAGTTGTTTTTTAGTATTGTTCAATTCCTCTATTTCCTTATTGATCTTCTGTCTAGATGTTCTATCCATCACTTAAAGTGGTATATTGAGTGGAGTGGGTGTAGCTTAGTGGTTGAGCACGTTTCATAGGTACAAGGTCTCGGGCTCAATCCTGGATACTTCCTACCAAAAAGCGTAACGTGATTTCTTGTGGAGTGAATGTTTCCAGATGATGCTGATGCTCTGGTTCAATTCCTGGTGCCTCTTAAAAAAAAAAGTATTTTGAAATATCCTACTATTAATGTAGAACTGTCTGTTACTTCTTTTAAATCTGTCAATATTTGCTTCATATATTTTGGGACTTTGTTGTTAGATGCATGTATGTTTGTAATTGTTATATCTCCTTGATGAATTAACCCTTTATATAAATATGTTATGTCCATTTTGGTCCCTTTGAGTTAAAGTCTGTTTTATCTGTTATTAGTATAGCCACCCCTACTCTTTTGTTTACTATTTGAATGGAATGATTTTTTTCATCCTTTCACATGCAGCCTACTTATGTCTTTGAATTTAAAATGAGTCTCTTGTTAACGGCATATAGTTGGTCATGCTTTTTTTAGAGCCATTCTGTCATTCTCTGCCTTTTGACTGTAGTGTTTAATGCTTTTAAACTTAAACTGACTACTCATAATGCAGGGCTTAATTCTGCCATTTTGCTCTTTGGTTTTTGTAAGTTTTACACCTTTTTGGTCCCTCAATTCTTCCATTATTGCCTATTTTTGTATTTAGTTGATGTTTTGTATTGAACTCTCTAGAATTGCTTCTCATTTCTTTCTCTGCATATTTTTCCAATATTTTCTTTGTGGTTACCTTGGGGTTAAATTTAACATCATAAATGTATAACAGTCTTGTTTGTCTGATACCCACTTAAGTTCAATAGCGTACACAAACTATGTTCCTTTACACCTCTGTCTCCCCACCTTTGTTATTCTTGTACAAATTACATCCTTACTCATTTTGAGCACCACTCTATAGATTTATCATTACTTTTATCCCTTTGCATTTTAGATCCTGTAAGAAGTAAAAAGTGGAGTTACAAACCAAAAATAGAATAATACTGGTATTTATATTTAACCATGTCATTATCTTTATCAGAGATATGTCATTATCTTTATTTCTTTATGAGGCTTTAATATATTATATAGTATCCTTTTCTTTCAACCTGCAGAACTCTCTTTAGCATTTCATGTAGGGCTGGTGTAGTAGTGACAAAGTCCCTCACCTTTTGTTTATCTGGGAATGTCTTAATCTTTCCCTCATTTTGAAAAACAGTTTTGCAGGATATAGGGTTCTTGGTTGGCAGTTTTTTTCTTTCAGCATTTTGAATATGTCCTTTCACAGTTTTCTATGAGAGCCTTGATCTTACTGAAGTTCCCTTGTACATGGCACATTGCTTCTCCTGATGCTTTCAGAATTTTTTCTTTGTCTTTGCATTTGACAGTTTGATTGTAATGTGCCTCAGTTTGGGTCTATTTCAGTTTATCCTGCTTGGAGTTGATTGAGCATCTTGGATCTGTATATTCATGTCTTTCTTTAAATTTGGGGGGTTTTCAGCCATTATTTCTTTAAATATTCTTTCTTCCATTTTTTCTTCTTCCTGAATTCACACAATATTTATATTGGTAGGCTTGAACATGTTCAGTCGTTCTTTCAGGCTCTGTTCTCTTTTCTTCTTCTTTTTTTGTTTCTGCTCCTCAGACTGAACAATTTCAGTTGTCTTATCTTCAAGTTTCCTGATTCTTTTCTGCCAGCTTCAATCTGCTGTTTAATGCCTCCAGGGAATTTTTAATTTCTGTTGCCTTGGTCTTCAGTTCTGCTTGTTTACTTTTTGTGATTGCTGTCTCTTTATTGATATTCTCTTTTTGTTCAACTATGATTTTCTGGATTTTTTTTACTTCTGCTCATGTTTTCCTTTAGATCTTTGAGAATGTTTAGGACAAAATTTTTAAATGTCTTTGCTGGTTTATCCATATCTGGTCCTTCTCATTGTTGATTTCTAATGCTTTATATGCTTTATCTTGCTCCTTTGTATGGGCTATCATTTCCTAGTTCTTTACATGCCTAGTAATCTTTTATGGAAACCTGGACAATTTTTTAGTTTTTTTTTTGGGGGGGATTTCTTTTTAAACAAGTCAATTTTATTGATACATATTAGTAAAGCATAAATCTGTCGAAAGTGTACAATCAATGATATTCAGTAAAATCACATATTTTTGCATTTATCACTTCAGTCATTCTTAGAGCACTTTCATTATTCCAATAATAATAATAATAATAATAATAATAATAATAAAGAAACAACACTCATCACCTCTCAATCTCTCTATGCTTCCCCTTCTGTACATAACTGTTATTCTTTTCCTTCTCTCCAGTATATTTGTATTTATATTTTGTTAAAACAGTCTTATATATGTAATATCACCCATATTTGTGTTTTACATGAGGTTTTATTATCTTATATAGTCCCATATAACAGTTTTTAGCTTTCATTCTAGTAATATACAAGACCTTAGACTTTTCCCTTTCAACCACTGTCATACTCATTTCATAGCTCTGCTAGTTACAAACAACCATGATGTGCTTTCACCATTCTATTCATGTCCAAAGGTTTGCAAAAAACCTTTTTACCAGTTCTGCACAGCTTTCCATTCTCTACCCTCCTTCTATTTTCTGGTGACCTATCTTCTAATTATTAACTCCATGAGTTTACACAATATATTTAGTTCATAATAACACAATCATACAATATTTGTCCTTTTGTGTCTGGCTTGCTTCACTCAACATAATGTCCTCCAGGTTCATCCATGTTGTCATATGTTCATGACTTCATTTCTTCTTACTGCTGCATAATATTCCATCGTGTGTATACATCACAATTTGTTTACCCATTCATCAGTTGATGGACACCTGGATTGTTTCCAATTTTTGACAATCGTGAATAACGCTGCTATGAACATCAATGTGCAGATGTCTGTCTGGGTATATACCTAGTGATGGTATTGCCAGGTCATATGGCAAATCTATATTCAACTTCCTTAGGATCTGCCAAACAATCCTCCACAGTGGCTGTACCATTCTACATTCCCTCCAACAGTGACTAAGCATTCCTATCTTGGCAGCCAGTCTAATAGGTGTGAAAAGATATCTCATTGTTGTTTTGACTTGCATTTCCCTAATTGCTAGTGTTGCTGAACATTTTTCCATGTGTTTCTTTGCCATTTGTATTTCTTCTTTGGACAATTGTCTACTCAAGTCTTTTGCCCTTTTTAAAATTAGGTAGTTTGTCTTTTTATTGTTGAGTTGTATGATCTCTTTGTATATCATAGATATTAAACCCTTATCAGATATGTGATTGCCAAATAATTTCTCCCATTGAGTTGGCTGCCTGTTTACTTTTTTTTTTGACAAAGTCCTTTGAGGTGCAAAAGTGTTTAATTTTGCAGAGATCCCATTTATCTATTTTTTCTTTAGTTGCTTGTGCTTTGGGTTTAAGAAACTACTGTTTACCACAAGATCTTGAAGACGTTTTCCTGCATTTTCTTCTGGGAGTTTTATAGTTGTTGCTTTTGAGTTAATATTTGTATAAGTTATGAGACAGTGATCCCCTTTCTTTCTTTTGATTATGGATATCCAGTTTTCCCAGCACCATTTGTTGACTAGACTGTCCTGGCCCAGCTGGGAGGGCTTGACTGCCTTGTCAAAAATCACTGACTGTAGATGTGTGGGTCTATTTTTGATTTCTCAGTTCGGTTCCATTGGTCAATCTGTCTATTTTTATGCCAGTACTATGCTTTTTTTTTTTGGCAGTGTAGCTATGTAATATGCTTTAAAGTCCAAAAGTGAGAATCCTCCAACTTTGTTCTTCTTTTATAGGATCTTTTTGGCTATTCAGGGCCCCTTACTCTTCCAGATAAATTTGATAATTGGTTTTTTCCAATTCTTTAGAAAAGTCTATTGAGATTTTTATTGGGATTGTTTTGAATCTGTAAATCCATTTGAGTAGAATTGACGTCTTAATGCTGTTTAGTCTTCCAATATATGAACACGGAATGTCCTCCCATTTATTTAAGTCTTCTTCAGATTCTTTTAGCAATGTTTTGTAGTTTTCTGAATACAGGTCCTTTTTGTCCTTGATTAAATTTATTCCTAAATATTTGATTGTTTTAGTTGCTATTATAAATGGAATTTTTATTCTGATTTCTTCCTCAGATTGTACATCAGTAGTGTATAGAAGTGCTATTGATTTTTGTGTAGTAATCTTGTATCCTGCCACTTTGCTGAATTCCTCTATTAATTCTAGTAGCTTTGTTGTGGATTTTTCAGGATTTTTTTCATATAGGATCATATCATCAGTGAATAGTGAAAGTTTTACTTTTTCCTTTCCTATTTGGGTACCTTTTATTTCTTTATCTAGCCTAATTGCTCTAGGTAGAACTTCTAGCACAATATTTGAATAACAATGGTGACAGTGGGCATTCTTGTCTTGTTCCTGATATCAGAGGGAAAGCTTTTAGTCTTTCACATTGAATACAATGCTATCTGTAGGTTTTCCTATATGCACTTTACCATATTCAGAAAGCTTCCTTCTATTCCTATCTTTTTGAGTGTTTTTTTATCAAAAAGGGTATACAGTATTTTGTCAAATGCCTTTTCTGCATTAATTGAGAGGATCATGTGATTTTTCTTCTTCAATTTGTCAATGTGGTTTATTACACTAATTGATTTTCTTTTGTTGAAACACCCTTGCACACCTGGAATAAAACCCACTTGATCATGGTGTATAATTCTTTTAATGTGCTTTTGAATTCTGTTTGCAAATATTTTGTTGAGAATTTTTGCATATATATCATATATTCATTAGAGATATTGGTCTGTAATTTTCTTTTTTGTAGTAGCTTTATCTGGTTTTGGTATTAGGGTGATGTTGGCTTCATAGAATGAGAAACCTGTTCATTTTAATATTATAATATATTACCTCTGGAATTTAGACACTGAAGTGTCTGTCCCTTAGGCTTGTGTCCAGCCAGTGTTATGCCAGGAGATGACAACAACAACAAAAACAACAACAACAACAACAACAAAGTACCTTTCTTATTTGTAGATTTGCCTGTGCAAATTTTGAACAGTGAGTTCCAGGGACAGGCCTAGATGAAAGTGTAAGGTCCTCTGTGGTCTTTCTGAGCATGCATCTTGTCCTGGACATCTGTGCATGGCCTTAGGAATTCCCTATTTACATGGATGTATGTCCCTTTCCCACTTTTCCTCCTGGTCTTGGGTGCTACATTGTATGTCCCACTGCTAGCAATCCTTTGCTCCAGGCAGGTGCAAATTTGACTGTTCGCCTTCAGCGTTCTAGCTGCCTACACACAGGGCAAGGTCTGGGATGGTTAGCCTGCAATGAGTGTCTGGTTCAGTCTTTTAGGCTTCCACCATACAGATTGGCACAGACATACATGCCCCAAGTTTTTGCACAGGGATTATCTGCTCCTTCTCCACTACCAGGGACCCACACTTGAAGCATGGGCTGGCTTTGTATGAAGCTGGGGAACAGTGGAGGAAGGGTCAGTAAGGGTGCTTTGAAGTTTTCTTACAGTTTTTTGGTTGTCCTTTTCTTGATTTGGTGCTTGCCCAGCTATAAGCCTTTAACTGTTTTCCAGAGCTCTGAGCAGATGGTTCTGCCAGATATTGCTTGTTGTTTAAATCTTCTGTTGGGGGATGGAATCCTGGAGCATCTCTCTCTGCCATCTTGGTGACCCTCTGTTCTGATCTTTTTTCATCCAGCTTTTTATGTATACCTAATTATACTTATTTACTTACTCATATATATGATTCATCTTTATATCTCTCATAATGTTCATCAGAGTGCCAGACACATATTGGTTGAGTGAATGGAAGAATGGGAAGCCAGTTGTCATGATTAAGTGAAAATAAATGGAAATAAAATGATGATTCATGTAACTGACGCAATAAGAGTATTCCATATCAGTGCATGATTTATAATGGATTTGTCTAAAGCTGATGTGAGTGAGGATTTAAGGGACCTCTTCTAAGAATAGTGTATGAACTTTGTCGTATCTTTTTGATTGTTCAGAAATTATTTTATTTAACTTAATTCTTGGTTTTTGATTATGTCCTAGAGATTTCAATGAGGGTGAATACTGCCATTAATGTATATGGGATTTCGCTATATTATGCTGATTTTGAGAGCTTGTTAAGCATCACATCAGTAACACATGTGTATATATGTGTTATGCATATATACAGATGATGAATATGAATGTATGTTTTACCTGAGATTAATATGGAGGCCAACTGTGTTTTCCTTCACGATGATCTACACCAGTTATTTTATGATTTTTGATAAATTCTATTGGTATGTTTTCAGATTCTGCTTTCCTTACTCACTGGAAGTGTGAACTAGAAAAATGCTGTGTATAAGTAATTGGAACTTATTTTAGATGTATTATATAGGATTAGTTGGTTATAATTTATTTTAGAGGAAGAAACATCCAGAGCTGGCATAAGAAATTATGATGCTCTAAATTATAAAAATTATAAAACTTTTAAGATTTAGAATAGAATGATATAATTGAATTTTCAAAACTGTCATGTTTTCTTTTTGGCCAAATGTCAATCATTTGGGGCTTAAACTGGTTTGCTTTTGGAACCATATTGAGGATTGTAGTTATGGTATCTGTGTTTAGTTCTGCCTGTATGTGGACCTTGAGTTAGTTCCCATAGCAGTGAGACTCACAGATATATTAAAAAGAGCAGATATAGTTAGTGAATGTTGTTTATTTTGGGATTAAAAGTGGTTCTTCATTCTCTTGAGCGTTATTTTATTAATCGCTCTTCAATTTGGACCTAGAATTGGTTTAATGTAAACCTTCTCCTGTTTACAAAGGAGAAAGCTCATTTATTTTTCATGCTGTTTGTCATGTTGTTCCTTTTGCTTCTGAGAAAAGGGCACCAGCCTATTTAGATAGGGAAGTTAGGCTATTTATAAAGCTAAGCAGGTTAATTGAAATTGACAGTTTGGTAATGTCCTCCTTGTTGAATGACGCACATTTAGATGATGTTGGCATGCTGTTTTCACGTATAGTCAGGAATCAACCAGAGGAATTTGTGTGCTTCTAGCTTTGATGTTGACGTAGGTACTGGGTACAGATATGTTTTAGGAAACATCTCATTTCCATGTAAATGAAGGAAGATTAAAACATTTTTTCTTTAGGTAGTTGGCCCTTAAATTCCAGCTGGTATTACAAGGGCAATGAAAATATTTCTTTTGAGTTTCTGGAAAAACAGCTTCTTTCATATTCAAGCACAGTGATGTCATTATAGGTTTATTCAAAAATACTTTTGTATTCATTTTTAAAATCTTTTCATCATCAGCTACATGCAGATTTATTTGAAAAATTACATTTTATTGCACATTTCTCTAAACTCCAATTTTAATTTTTTGATACTTCCATTTAAGAAATTAGTATAGTCACATCAAGAAACTTGTCAATTTGATTTTAATAAAAGAAAAGCCAAATATTTCTTTTTTTTTTCTTTCGTGGTGCTGTTTTTAAGCATAATATCAGTCTGACTGTGGAATGGTTTTATATATTTTTCTTGTCAAGTGTCACTTAAGGGAGAGTCTTAATTAAGCTTAAATTGTCACCAAAGGATAGTCTAACTTTTAGTTTAGATATTTGTATAGTACATATTCCCTAAGACCCGATATTCAGATTACATTTGCTTAAGTTTCACTCAAGGTAAGGACATTTAATAAGTTGGATTTGATCTCCCTAAGTCACATCGATCATTCCCAGGAACCAAATTCCAGCTTATAAAACACCAGTGGATGATTTTTTTACTAGTTATAAATTGTCTTCTGGGGGCTCATAGCCCTCATTAGAGCCAGTGCTGGGCAATTCCTGAAGATGTTCTGGAGTTCTCAGGGTGTGCTAGGTTAGTTCTCTGCTGTCAGGGTCATGCCTTTACATTGATTGTCATGTCGTAAGGGTCTTATTCACATGTATGACAAACAGCACACATATCTCAGGGCCAGATATGGATTTCCTCAGGTACCCTTGAGCGAATAGTGTCGAAACTTCCAAGTGGATGCTGGTTTGCATAGAACTCCAATCTATTAGGATCAGCTGCCCCTTATTTCCAAGCAGTGTATTGGAGGGATTTTGGCCCTTGAGGGTTCAATCCTTGGCTTGGCTAGTCTCCAAGCCTCTGCAGATAAATGGCTTTATCTTTTTTCTCCATCTGGGATTTGCCTTTGATCTTCAACCTTTTATCTCATTCCTGAAGTACTTTTTTTTTTTTTAGGGGCTTTTATTTTAATTTGAGAAGTTGTGAATTTACAAAACAATCATGCATGCTATACAGGAGTCCCATACATTACCCCATCATCAACACCTTACATTGTTGTGGTACATTTGTTACCATTGAAAGAGCATCATCAAAATATTACTACTATCTATAGTCCATAGTTATATTTGGTGTATTTTTCCCACAAACACGCCTATTATTAACACTCTGTATTAGTAATGTATTTGTTATATTTCATGACAGAACATTCTCATATTTATACTGTTAACCACAGTCCATCTTCACCATGGTATTATATGGTCCTTTGCCTTGTAAAATCCCTCCAAAGTGTACCCCCAATGTCTCTCATTTTCATCACACAGAGATGTGCTGTTATCATCAGCTCAGTCCATTTCAGAGTGTTTTCATTACTCCAGAAGGAAAAATCTCATACCCCTTATATACCCCCATTATTGACCTTTAGCATTGATAAAGTACCTTCTTTGCCATTGTTGTAAAAATATTACAGTATTACAGTTAACTATAGTCTATAGGTAGCGTTAGTTGTATTTTTCTATGTATCTCCATATTCTAGTTTTTTTAAAGGTTTATTTATTTCTCTCCCCCCGCCCCGCTCATTGTCTGCTCTCCGTGTCCATTTTGCTGTGTGTTCTTCTCTGTCTGCTTGTCTTCTCTTTAGATGGCACCAGGAACTGATCCTGGGACCTTCTGGAGTAGGAGAGAGGCGCTCGATCTCTTGTGCCACTTCAGCTCCCTAGTCTGCTGCATCTCTTATTGTCTCTCCTCTGTGTCTCTTTTTGTTGTGTCATCTTGCTGCGCCAGGTCTCTGCACGGGCCAGCACTCTTGTGTGGGCCAGCACTCCACAGTGGGCTAGCACTCCTGTGGACCAGCTCTCTGTGTGGATCAGCTTGCTGTGCAGGCCAGCTTGCCTTCACCAGGAGGCCCTGGGAATCAAACCCTGGACCTCCTATATAGTAGATGGGAGCCCAATTGCTTGAGCCACATTCGCTTTCCTATCTCCATATTCTTAACACTTGTGTAGCAGTTTGGTATTGTTTATGAATTCCAAAAATAGATACTGGATTGTGTTTGTAAACTGGTCTGTTCTTCTAGGCACATTAGTTTGTATTAGATTCAGAAGTTTCACTTTTACTTGATTAAATTATGATTAGGGCTTTGATTTGGCCACATCAGTAGGACGTTGAGTCCCCGCCCCCTTGGACTCACAGAGAAAATGACATGGCAGAGGAGAGAGTTGGAGTTTTGATTCTGGAGTCTCAGAAAGTAAATACACAGGAGAAGAACACAGAGGAATAAAGATGGCTCCATAGACACAGCAGAGGCCCTGGGAAGAGAGAAAGCCTGATAATCTATAGCTGACCTTGTGGAGAGACCAGAGCAGCTGAGCCTGTGAAGAAACGAGCCCTGGGGAGAGAGAGATGAGCATTATATCAGACAATAGCTGAGACCAGAAGAAGCTGGGATGACAGAGCATGAAGAGGGAGGCTGAACACTCACAGAGACTGGCAGCCATTTTGCTCCAACAAATGGCAACAGACTTTGGTGAGGGAAGTAATTTACTCTTTATGGCCTTGTGACTGTAAGCTTCTACCCCAAATAAATACCCTTTATAAAAGCCAATAGATTTCTGGTACTTTGATCAGCATCCCTTTGGCTGACTAATACACCTTGTAATAGAAGAACATTCTTGGGAAGCAGCTGTGGCTCAATCAGTAGGGCTCCCGTTTACCATATGGGAGGCCCTGGGTTCGGTTCCCGGGGCCTCCTGGTGAAGGCAAGCCCGCCCGCACGGCGTGGTTAGCTGACCCAGCGAGCACAAGCAGCAAGGGGGGGATAAATGAATAAAAATAAAAAAAAAAAAAAAAAAAAAGATTCTTGTGTTTGTACTATTAATCACAATCATCACCCATCACTGATATCACTGTTATACAGTCCGTAGATTGTCCTCCAGCTTTCTTTCAATTGATATTAATCTCTATAGACTACCCCATTGTACTCACTGTAATGTGAGTACAATGCTTTTATCCGTTTCCCCACTTTTACAATCCACTTCTTTAAACATTCTACTTAAATTCAGCATCAGCTCCCCCTTCTCAATCCACATTCTGTCTCCTAGTAATCTATACTCTAGAGCAGGGGTTCTTAACCAGGGGTCCATGGAAAGATTTCAGGGGGTTCATAAGCTTGAATTGAAAACATTAACTTATTATCTTTATTTTCTCTGACCTCTAAATGAAACTAGCATTTCCTTCACTTATGAATGTATGCAGTAAATAAATTGCAGTAATATTCATTTCACCTAACTGGCAAAGGGGTCCATGGAACAAAAAAGGTTAAGAACCCCTGTTATAGAGTTTAACTCCATGAATTTACACATCATATTTAGTTCATATTAGTGAGACCGTACAATATTTGCCCTTTTGTTTGTGGCTTATTTCAGTCAACATAATGTACTCGAGGTTAACCATGTTGTCATATGCATCCCGACTTCATTTCTTCTTACACCTGAATAGTATTCCATTGTATGTATATACCACATTTTATTTATCCTTTCATCAGTTGATGGACCTGGGTTGTTTCCATCGTTTAGCAATTGTGAATAATGCCGCTGTGAACATCAGTGTGCAAATGTCTGTGTCCTTGCTTTCACTTCTTCTGAATATATTCCTGGTAGTGGGATTGCTGGATTATATGGCAGTTCTATATTTTGCTTCCTGAAGAAGTGCCAAACTGTCCTTCACAGAGCCTGCACCATTTTACATTCCCACCAATAGTGAAGGAGTGTTCCGATTTCTCCACGTCCTCTCCAGCACTTGTAGTTTTCTGTTTTTTTAAATAATGACATTCTGTAGAGAGTGAAATGATCTCATTGTAGTTTTGACCCTAATAGCTAATGACATCGAGCATCTTTTCCTGTGCTTTTTGGCCATTTGTATTTCTTCTATGGAAAAATATCTATTCAAGTCTTTCGCCCATTTTTAAACTGGGTTGCTTATCTTTTTGTTGTTGAGTTGTATGATCTCTTTATGTAACATGGAGATCAAATCCTTATTTCATATGTGATTCCTAAAAATTTTCTCCCTTTGAGTAGACTGCCTATTCCCCCTTTGTTGTTGAGTTGTATGATCTCTTTATGTAACATGGAGATCAAATCCTTATCTCATATGTGATTGCTAAAAATTTTCTCCCATTGAGTAGACTGCCTATTCCCCTTCTTAACAAAGGCCTTTGAAGCACAAAAGTGTTTAATTCTGAGGATGTCTCATTTATCTATTTTTTTCTTTTGTTGCTTATGCTTCAGGTGTAAGGTTTAAGAAACCCACCGACACCACAAGGTCTTGAAGATGTTTCCCTACATTTTCTTCTAGTAAGTTTTTGGTTGTAGCTTTTATATTTAGGTCCTATAAATCCATTTGAATAAATTTTTGAATAAAGTGTGAGATAGGGGCTCCCTTTCTTGTAGCTATGGATATCCAGTTCTCCCAGCACCATTTGTTGAATTGACTGTTCTGACCCAGCTAGGTGTGTTTGACAGCCTTGTTGGAAACCACTTTTATTAGTCTGCCAAAGGAGTGCTGATGCAAAGTACCAGAAATCTGTTGGCTTTTATAAAGGATATTTATTTGGGGTAAAAGCTTACAGTTACAAGGCCCTAAAGAGTCCTACTCAAGGTTGCTTTCTTATCAATGTTATTTGCTGATCTTTGCCTGGTCTTTCCTTCCTGGGCTGCTTCTTCCTCTTCCATGGGCCCAGCTTCTTCCCAATCTCAGCTGCAGGCTGGCATAGGGCTTGTCTCTTAGGGTTTCCTATATCAGTCTTGACTCTATTCTCAATCACAGTGTAAGCTATCAGGCGAATGGCTTCTTTCTACCAGGAGCCCCAAGATCAAAAATGACAGAGCTCTCACTCTTGGGGCATGTCTTCTTGAGTGAGTGTCCTTTTATATAGGCCTACCAAGGGGTTGGGGACTCAACCTGAGTCACACCTTACTGATGTGGTCAAATCAAAACTCTAACCTTAAAAAGTAATTTAATCAAAGACATCTCAGCTGAATCTGATGCAATCAAAGGGTATCACTCCCAGAGGATTAGATTAGTTTACAATCTTTCTCTTTTTGGAATTCATAGGTAATCCCAAATTGTCACACAACTTGACTGTGGAGGTGAGGGTCTATTTCTGAATTCTCAATTCAATTCCAGTATGTCTTTCTTTATGCCAGTACTTTTGAAGAAGTTTAGCAGTTGCCAGGCCTCCTGTTTGTAGCCCCTCTCTGTCTAATGGTAAATGTCAAGATTTGGATGAAGGTACATGTTAGCCTCTAGTGTTGCCTATTCTTGATCTTGACAATGAGCCAGGATTTGGGTTCATGGTTTAGAATGGCCTGTCACAGTCCTGCCACCATGGCTCATTTTCCTTCCTCATTCCCATCCTTCATTCCAAATGAAAAAATAATGCTTACTGTTGAGTGACTCAGGGCATGGTAGATCTCTTCCAGCTGGGATGGACTGAGGTTGAGGGTGGACAGGGTGCAGTGCTGAGTGGGTTTCTTCAAGTGATGATCTGGGGATCTTACAGTACATGTTATCTTACCAGAGCTTCAGTGTCCACAGTTTTTATTTGGGCTTTATTACATAGGCATGATTGATTGAATATGTGTCCATGTGGCTGAACTCAATCTCCAGTCTCCTCCCCCTACCCCCTTCCTAGAGGTCAGGCTTATATCATGTGGCTCAGAGCTCCAACAGTCTTTTTTTTTTTTTTTCTCTTTAGGCTATGGTTCTTTTTTTTAAAAATTTTTCTATTTTTTAAAAGATACTTAGATTACATAAATGTTACACAAAAAATATAGGGATTCCCATACACCCCACCTCCCACAACCTCCCACAACCTCCCACAACCTCCCACATAAACATCCTTCATTAGTGTGGCACATTAATTGCAATTGATAAACACATACTGGGGCTTTACCATTAAGCATGGACCATAGTTCACATTGTAGACCATACTCTTTCCCACACAGTTCTGCATGTTATGTGATGATATAAAATGGCCTATGTCTGTCATTGCAATGTCACTCAGGACAATTCCCAAGTCCCCAAAAAGCCCCTGTATTACAACTGCTTTTCCCTCTCCCCGCCCCCAGAACCTCCAGTGGCCACTGGCTCCACATCAATGTTGCAATTTCTTCCATTGCTTGAATCACAATATGTCTGTAGTAGAATACCAGTAAGTCCACTCTAGTCCATAGCTCCTCCCCCAATCCTGAGGAGTCTGGAATGGTGAAGTCCACTCCACCTCCAATTGAGAAGGGGCTTTTATCCCATGGGGAAGATGGATGGGACTATCCTGCCTGCAACTGCAGACTCTCTCCATTCCCTGAAACAGCCATTGTCCATCGTCATCTCCCCGCCAGTTGTCCTGGGTGAGTCCAATGAGCTGTGGAGTAGGAGTTGCAGCACTACTGAGGTTCCGGGCCCAACTGGCACATGGACAGCCCAAAGAGTCAAGTCTCTGGACATACACTTACAAAATCCATGCACCAAGTATAGGTTTGAATAGAAGGGACAGATGAGCCATGTGCAGGGAAGACATAGTTGAGTCCAACTCTGTCACTCTCAGGAGCACAAACTCCAAAGTAGGTCCCACTGGCAAGGCACCAAACTCTGGAGCAATTTACCCTGACCATAGGACCTGGGTGTCTTCACAGCCCTCAGGAGTCCCAATATTTGGGGTGATACCCACTTTGAAAGTCTATGAGATCCTACTGAGATGTGCGTAAGCATTACTTCTGGGATGACCTCCCGACTCACTTTGAAGTCTCTTAGCCATATAAACTCATTTGTCTTTACCTTTTCTCCCTTTTATTTGAGGTCTTTTTCCAGTCGCATTGCCAGTTGGCGCTTGGTAGCACTCCCTTGGTGCCAGGGAGGCTCATCCCTGGGAGTCATGTCCCATGCTGGGAGGGAGGTAATGCATTCATATGCTGAGTTTGGCTTAGAGAGAGGCCACATTTGAGGCTCTCATGAGGCAACCCTTAGGCATCACACAACAATAGGCTAAGTTTCAGTTTCAAGAGCAAAGACTCATAAGGGTAGTCATCAATATCAAGGGCCCATCAGTGGATCATCCTCCTTCACCAGTCACTGCCCCTGAACTTGGGGGGACTGTTGCTGCTCCCTTAGAGAATGTGGCAGTGCTCTCTAGGGTAGGAATTCAGTATTCTCTCATTCTCATTCTCCACCCACTGTGACAATGCCCCCTGAACATTTGAACATTTTTATATACCTTATCTGTATGCTCAGGTGAACTTCCTCCCATGTATCCCCCATCCCTGACACCCTATACCAATGATCCTCCCCCGCCCCAGTTGTAACCCTTCTGTGATCCAAAGCTGCTTCAAAGATGAAGCCATTACAATAGCTGAATACAATTAATAGGAAATGAAATAATAATGATAAGTTTAAATGTAAGAGATAAAATACATAAAAATTAAAAAAAAGAGACTAAAAATAAAATTTAAGGACTGGGATATTTAAAAAAATAAAAAATAAAAAATAATTTTTTTTTTGACATTTTGCCTTTCATCACTGCAATAACTGGTGTCCAGTCTGTACCGTGGCACCTTCCCCCTCTCATTCCCCATTGTCTCACTATTTTTCATTTTGTTTTCAAAGGCGTTTTAGGTCACAGCAAAGTCACACATAGAATACCAAAGACTCTCATATACCCAACATTGTCCCCCTTTCCTTTCCCCCCATATTAGTACCTTTTTATATGAGAATGGTAGCGTTGTTATAACTGATACACAAATAGTGAAACATAGCTACTAAACATTGTCAATGGTTTACACTATGTTTTACATTTTAGACCGTACACTTTTATAAATTTTGATGATACTTATCATGTCCTGTATCCATCACTGTAAGGTAATGCAGAACATTTCCACTGACCACTAAATACCCCATTTGACCTGTTATCTTCCTCCGTCCCCATCCCCCCAGGGCCCACGGCGACTGCCTGAAAGCCCCATCCTTCTAATCACATACTTAGTTTTTTTGGTATAGCTAGCCCCCACTTCAAGACTGCCAGTGTGATTGGACTGTCCCTGAGTCATGTCATTGGCATAGACTATTAGGTGACAATGATGGTGGTAACCCATCATAAATAACAAAGACACTCCTATCACTCCAGAAGTTTGAAGCGTTTAGAGTTTTCCTGTCCTGTTACCTCCCTTTTGCACCCCTCTCCCTGCTCCAGGAGCTGGGACAAAGACCAGCCAAATCCTTTATTATACAATACTGGGTCACAATTACAGCCTTTTATGGTAGCAAGAGATGATTTGAGAGGATTTGCTTGTCCAACCTGGCAACATCCATCTAATAAGATTAGGAAGATATACTTGAGATATCTTAGTCTCTTACTATATCTGCAATTTGCTCCACCTCTTGGAATTCAATTCATTCAATAAAGATATCTAATTTGTGACAAATTATTTTATTTTAAAATAACTTAATTCTGATATTTCATATTTTTAGTAGTCTTTAATCTGGTAATTGCTAATAGTAATTCAATTTCTTGGAAAACAAAAGAAGATCTAACTTTTGAGTACCAAAATAATTTTTATTTTATCCTTTGTGTATTGTGTTATAATTAATGAAAAAGTGAAAATGTTTCTAAAATTTGTTTGATTTCAAGAGTAAGCAAGCAGGAAATCTTGACTATAATTTAACTTTTTTTGATAGCTCTTTTGTAATTAAGAGAATTTGTTGAACTATGAAATTGATATAGCCAGTTGGAGATAATCAGTCCAGTAAATTTACAACAGTAAATTTAGGAAAGTAAATTTCTCTAGTAGGGTGAAGCAAGCCTTGGTTAGGGTGTCAAGGCTACCAGTTCCTGGTTGTTAACATCTGGCAAGTCACTTCATTTCAAGACATAAATTCCTTATTTAAAGAATGTGTGGTGATGGTGAGAAGGTCTTCAATTGCATTAGGATTTTGTGATTCTATATAGTTTTTTTTTATTTTTTTTATTTTTTTATTCTTTATTTATTTATTTATTTTTTATTATGGGTAAAAATCAAAATTCTCACAATACATACAACAATGAGGTGGAGCCAGTGGCCACTTGACAGTTTTTGGGTAGGGAGGGGATGAGCAGTTGAAATACAGGGGCTTCTTTGGGAGTTGGAGGTTGTCCTGAGTACTGTTGTGGCAATGGATGTAGGCCATTTTAAATCAGCACACACCACTCAGAACTGAGTGGGAGAGAGTGTGGTCTACAGTGTGAACTGTGGTCTATGGTTGGTGGCAAGGCTCCAGGATGTGTAAGTTCATTGAGGTTGGTGGGCCACACTGTGGGAGATGTTTGTGTGGGATGTGGTGGGAGGTGTGGGAGGTGGGCAACATGGGAATCTATATAGTTTTTTGTCCTTTATCATGTTGTCCTTTTATACCCAATTTGGCTTGTTGTCCTTTCTTACCCAGTCGTAATTTTCATGTGATCATTAACTTATCTCATTGATTCTTTTTCCTGTGGAATCACTTGTAAGTATAACTTTTAATCTCTTTTTTTTCCTCAATAGACACAATATAGGGACATCCCTATATTTTCCTTTATTTAGAAATCTTCATTTAAATGAAAGATTAATTTACCCCATGATTACTTCCTTTTCTTTTCCAGCTAATCATGAAAAGTTTATTATTATTTTTATTTAACTTTTTTCCTACTTGAGTGGCTGGTCTTGTGGAATTTGGTTTATGTTTTTCTTAGATTATAATATAGTACTTTTAAGCAATTGCTACACTCTTGTATTAGTCAGCCAAAGGGGTGTTGATGCAAAATACCAGAAATCTGTTGGCTTTTATAAAGGGTATTTATTTGGGGTAGAAGCTTAGAGTTACCAGGCCATAAAGCATAAGCTAATTCCCTCACCAAAGTCTGTTGCCACGTGTTGGGGCAAGATGTTTGCCGATGTCTGCCGAGTTCAGGTATCTTGGGTTTCTCTCTTCCTGGGGCTCCATTTCTCTCCAGACTCAGCTGCTGTGCTCTCTCCACAAGGCCACCGTAGACCATCAGTCTATCAGTCAAACGGCTCTCTCTTTCCGGGGCTTCTACCATATCTCTGTGTTCTCCTGTGTGTGCCATGCCTCTGTGTTTTTCTTCTGTGTGTTCACTTCCCGGGCTGCAGCTCAAAACGCCAGCCTCCCTTCTCTGCAGTTTCTCTGTGAGTGGGCAGGGGTTCAAGACCTACTGACATTGCCCAATCAAAGCCTTAATCATTATTTAATCAAGTAAAAGTGAAACCTCTGAGTCAAATATAACCTTATTTGCCCAGAGGAACAGAGCAGTTCGCAAACATAATATCTATTTTTGGAATTCATAAATAATGCCAGACTGGTACAATTCTCTGTGAATAATTTATTTAAATGTAGAACACTTTTTTCAGTTTATTCCTCAGTAGAGGTTCATTTGTTTTTTCTTCTAAAATTGAACAGTAGACTTGATTATTTTATTTGGTTTTGTTCTTTCCCTAGGACACTATTTCTCAACTTAACAATATCCTGTGTGTCTCTGAGTATAGTCTGGGTAATTTTCATGTTTTCTATGAGATTTAAAATTTTAAGATTATCAGTGATAATCTTAAAAACATGTATGAGCATTTTCTGGATCATGTGCTATATAACCAAGTACTGCTGCATGATAAAATTGGTGTTTTTGTTTATTATTGTGTTTGTGTCATGTGAAAGCTAAATACTTCACCATGTCTGAAGTGTGTGAAGGTTTCAGTGAGATTCAAAAACAAACAGTACTAGGAGCATCCCTGCATGCCACACCCAAAAGAATCTGCATTATAGAGATAACATATTCATTTTGCAAGGAGATGAATTTTACAGATTCTGCTTTTTAATATAGTAACTTGAAACAGTTCATTAGCAGTAAGTATAGTAGTAAGTACACACTGAAGAATTTTCTGTTTCTGATTCTATCAGTAACTGAATAGGTATGCGGTTTTGCAGATTTCAGTATGGTTGTAATACCAACCTTATCTTCAGGGGACTTCCTTAACATTGGCATTTAGGAATGCTTGCAGATCATTTTGTTTATTTTAAAGTGTGATTATCCTCAATTGATAAAGAAAACCAAGAAGTTATAAATGCTATTTTGTGCAATGGATGTAAATGATTAAATTAGCATGATTAAAGAAGAAAAAACAAGCAAACAAAAAAATCAGAAAGAGATTAAATATAGAACCAGACCTGAAGCTACATTGTTTTTATTTCAGCAGAAAGCCATTGTTTTTATGCTTTATTTTTGCTGCTAATTTGAATTTAATTGGTTTCATAGTTTTTGTATGTAGTTTATAGATCTGTCTTTTATCATTTTATCAGGATAATAAATGCTAAGTTTATTTTGTATTTATTAAAATAATATGTATTAAAACTAAAGTTGACACTAGGAGTGCAAGAAAATATTTTTCTTTTATAAGTTACCCATCTAAAAGTTGGTATAAGAAACCCTGGTCTACAATATTGAACATAATTGTATCATAATCATAATGGCTAACCTTCAACCTGATGCTCCCTATTTCAGTTTATATGAAAAGTGACTCTTTTCCTTTCCTGTCATTTGCAAAATTAATTTTTTAAAAATGTGGCCTTGTGAAATATAGCAATGAGGTGAGTAATCTACCAGTCTGTGTGTGTGGATTATTGGAGTTTGTAGAAACTATGATCTGACCTGATTTTATAGATTCTGTGATTTTTGACTTATATATTTTTGTATTATTATTTTTTTGATTCATTTTTTATTCATTCATCCTTTGCTACCGTATGCCAAGGGTTATTCTATTCTAGGTACTAGAGATGACTGGACACTATACCTTTATATTTGGATGTCTGTAATTTTCACATGCTTATTGCTTAGTTCACGTTTCTTTCAACTGAATTCCTCTCCACCCTGCTGTCATAGCTACATGTCTTGAATATTTGGGGGCACATTACCATGTCTTGATTGCATAGATTTAAATGTCTTTTTAGCCCTTCAAGCATGATGGGTCTTTTAAGTCCATTCATTCAAATAATATTATTAAATGACAATTAAATTCAAGGCATTGTGCTAGGTACAACTGAGTGTCCAAAGATGAATGAGACACAATCTGTGTTCTCCGTAGAGGAGCTTACGAATTTTAATTTAGTCGTTGAGTCCTTGGAATTGATTTGGGCATTGCTGGATCTGTGGGCATTATTGGATCTGCAGCCAGACTATAGACTCATCAAATATATAAGGACTTTTGCACTTTATCCGTCTTTCCATTTATTTGATACTAAGCATTTATATTTGCTCCGGTTGGTTTTCTTTTATTTTCCTCTCTTAGCTTTTTTGATGACCCAGGAGTGTTCAGTCTAATAGAGGTACAATCTACAGACCTTTCTAGCCAGTGTTGCTCATAGGCCACAATTTAGAGAGCGTTGTAAAATAATTCTAACTATAGGTAAACTTCCTAAATCTGGAAACTTTGAAACATGGTATATACTGGAACCATAAATATATTGCTGCTTTCAAGTGAAAGAATTAGGCAGAGGGTGATATCCAGAAGCTATGCAGGCTCAATGACAGCCTTGGCCAAGATCTCTGGAGTTAGAATGACCCTTTAGAATTGTTTCTATTTAAGCTGAAATTACCAGGCCTTTAAAATCTCATACTTATCAGTTATTGGATGAGAGCCCAAAGCATGACTTGGGGCTAGGAGGTTCACTGCAGCTGAGGAAGCCTCCCAAGTTGCTGACAGCTGATAGCTATCTGCCCACAGCACTTTAAGCAGCTGAGGCAACAAGTTTTTTCACAGATGGGGTATTGGGCTGCGTGTATCGCAGTGTCTACCTTAGGTCACGAACTGTGACCACTACCTTCAAGGCAGAATTGCCTGTTCAATTTGCATTTTCATATTCTATCTTGGATCAAGAGTAACCTAATTTAGGATGCTAATATATGGTTGATTAGTTATGGGTAAGATGAACACTTGGTTTATTTTTCCCTTATTATTTCTACTTAGGTATTATTATTAATTAATTCTAATTATAAGGTGACTATAAATCTTGGTTTGCCAAGACAGTTCTCTTTGCCCGTTTGAGGGTCAGTTAATATCTGTTAATTATTTCTAACATTCCTTAACAATCCCCAGAGTATCCCAGTTTGGTCCGCCCCTACCTAGTAAGTTTTTTTAAAAAAATTTGTTTGCATATTTATTCTCTAATCATCTTTTTGGTCGGTTACTCAATGAATGGGATTTTCTGTTCTATTCCATTTCTTATTTTAAGAGGCCGAATGACCATTTGGATTAGTTTTGTGTTTTGGTTTGGGCTTTATTTGACCCTACAACAAATGCTTTTCATCTTTATCACATTCTTAATAGGCAAACTTTAAAATGTTGTGAGGTCACAACATATTCCAGAAAGTATAGGACTAAAATTATTGGGATATGTATTTCTGAGTCTCAACGAAAGTACCAAGGGAAGAAGTCTGTATCAACGTTAGGTTAAATAACTGCTCAAATGTTAAAACTGTATCTATGATATTTATTTTCCACAGTTTATTTTATTGTTTAGTCACATATTTACATCTTTATCTTTCTGCTCAGGTAATCCGGGACTTGAGCTATTTCCTTGATGGAGTTGATCTTTTTCTGGAAGGGTATTCTGACTTGCTGAAATTTGAGTCCTAAGGAAAGAGAAATTACTTAGAGATGGGCAGTTTTGAAACTTCCTTTTCAGAAATTTTATGGAAAAAAGAAAAATTTATTTCCATCCTAGGTAGATTTAATAATTTGCAGGACCACTTTGCTTACAAGGAAAACTCTGATTTAAAACTAGTTATGGGTTCTGAAAAATGTCTAGGGACAGAAGATATTTAAATAATCAGTGATTTCCTTAACCTATCATTTTATACTATAGCTTCTTCTTTTTCCTAATTGTTATTTCTTGGCACTCTTTTTCTTGATTTCTGGTCTACAGATGTGGCCTAAATGTTGTGATGGGGACACAGTTTACTGGTAGACTTGGTTGTGCCCCACCCATCTCTGATTCTTTGGCAAGAGTAGTCAACTGCTGGTCTTATTTTGATGTTTGGCATTATATAGCAGGCAATATTTTTAATAGACAGTACACTGGCAGTGATGTAAAGAAGCTTTTTAATCATGTTCCCTTTTTAAAAGAAGAGAACTAGTAAAAAATGGTGGTATGACTTCATGCTTGGATCTTCAACAAATGAGAAATTGGTAAGACATATTTAAATGATCAAACCATCTGGCATTCTTCACGTATTTTCATTGACTTAGGGGTATCATAGACAAAGACATAGTATAAAATTTAAGCTGGAGTAGCAGAAGATAAGAACATGGCATGCATGAATATCTTTTTTTTTTATTCTAGTTATCTGTACCATTGATAGCAGTTAAGTTTATCTGAAATGTTAATCTAATTTTATTCAGTTAAGATTTAGAGAAAAAAACTTCAGATAGTATTTACTTTTTTCTGACTTAGAAAATTGTTGGGCTGAGGAGCTCTTTCCAAGTAGGCATAGTTTTTTTCCTGGTATGAAATCAAAGCCACTAACCCCTTAACTAATTAAACATTTGTTGAACTTGATTTGCAGCACTTTGATATAGACTTCTCCTTGGAACTTTCTGTAAGCCTCAGAAACTAATTGAAGTCATTATAACTTCAACTGCTTTTGAAAGATTTGAATTGCAACCGATCTTAGATTTTCTCCATCATTTAGATGAGTGTTTTAAACTGTCGTGTGTTTCAGGGATATCCACTTTATGTGATACTTGAGTTAAAAAGGATGTGATCTATGTGGGAGTATTGCATTAGGGGCCCCTTGTGCTGCCTGCTATCTTGCTACATGTGTCTGGTCTATTCACTCTTTCATTTTCCTCAATGACTATTTCATACTTTCTTCACATTCCTCAAAACTGTCTCCCCTATCCTTATTCTTAGCTAATAATCTACTTTCCTATTATACTAAAAAGAGTGAAGCAACTAATAGAGAACTTTGACAACTTCTCACTGCATATATCCAGGTGCCAGCACCATTACCTGTATAGTGTCTTTCCTCCTGTAACCTGGGTGAATGTCACACTAGATACCTCTTCCTCTGTCACCTTCTCAAATACATGGTTCCAATTATTCTACCCTCTTTCTGTTTTATTAATTTTCTCAAAATCATCAATTTCCCCATCTCAACTGATCATTTCCATCTTCCTACAAATATGCTGTTATTTCTTCCATGTTAAAAACCCCTGTATTTGCTCCATATTTCTCAAGTTACTGCTTCCTTTCTCTTCCCTCCTTTGTAGCAAAATTCCAATATGTTTCTCCAATTATCTCTTCCCTTTTCCTTTTTATCTTATTGCAATTAGACTTTTGTTTCCTCCTTCATTCCTACTTTGCAGAAATTGTTTTGTCAAGGTTCCCCTATGGTCAATTCTCAGCCCTCACCTCACTTTGTATTGGCAGCATATGGCACAAGTTGATCACCCTCTCCTTCTGGAAACACTTTCTTCTTTTGGCCTCTAAGATAGTGCATTCTCCTAGTTTTCCTCTAAACTCAAAAGTTTTTTTTTTTCCTTTTTTTTTTTTCTCTTTAACTTTTTCTCCTGATTATTTCTTACCTCCTGTCTTAACACTGGAGTACCCAGAACTCAAATTTAGAAAAGATGACTGTATTCAGTCATCTCAGAAAGTAAAGAAAGACTTTGATAGTAGATTTCTAAATCAAGAGAAACTCTTTTCTTTTTCTGATCCCATTTAAATTTACTTGGCAATCTGATCTAGTACCATGTTTTTAAATACCATCTTTATGCTGAAGACGTCCAACTCATATATCCAACAGCTGTCTAATTGATAGCTCTACCTGCATGTCTAAAGGCATCTCAAACTTAATATCTCCAAAACCAAACTCCTGATCTCTTGTCCTCACATGCTTCTTTGTATTTTTCTCTTTCTCAGTTAATGGCAACTCTGTCCTTTAGGTTGCTCAGGCCAAAAACCTTTGAATCATCCTCAACTTCTATCTGACTCACAGTCCACATCCTTTTTGCTCTGTGTTTAGCAAATATATGCAGACTCACACCTTTGTCAATCCATTGTCATCTCTTACCTTGATTATTGCATTAGACTCTTTATTGGTGTTGCTGCATCTGCCCTTGCCTATATGAAGACTATTCAAAATACCAGTCAGAGGGATCTGATTAAAATGCACCTCAGTGAATAGTATGACTTTGCTCAATGGCTTGCTGTCTCTCTCATTCACTGGCTTGCTTGCTCAGTCACTCATTCTCACAGTAAAAGTCAGTATGCTTACAATAGCATATAAATCCTTGTCTGATCTGTGCCACTCCCCACCTCATCCTCTTCCCTCTTCGACCTCATTTCTGATCACTCTTTCTTACTCCAGTCCATGCACTCTGGACTCCTTGCATCTCCTACATTCTTTACCTTAGGGCCTTTGTACTAGTGGGTCCCT
The DNA here is from genome assembly GCA_026826555.1 of Tolypeutes matacus. Classification (NCBI taxonomy): domain Eukaryota; kingdom Metazoa; phylum Chordata; class Mammalia; order Cingulata; family Chlamyphoridae; genus Tolypeutes; species Tolypeutes matacus. The sequence continues at coordinate 28,903,966 of JAKSZT010053791.1, read as the reverse complement.
CTGCCTGGATCATTTATTCTCTTGGATATAAGCATGTCACATTTCCTCACTCATTTCATCTCTTTGCTCAAATGTGACCTCTCAGTGGAGCTTTCCTGGTTTCCCTATTTAAAATTGTAGTAGTTCCAAACTCTCTCCTTAATCACCTACTTTATTATTTTCCATAGCACTTATCGTCATCTAACACACTATATATTTTACTCAATTATTTTGTTTATTGTCTGTTTCCCCTGTCTAGAGTGTATTCTCCGTGAGGATAGTATTATTTTCTGTTTGGTTTTCTATTGTATCCCCAGCACCTAAAATGATATTAAGTATTTTATAAATATTTATTGAATAAGTACATGAATTATTTTAGTCTTTTCACAAGCAGTCTTATGAATTCAGTATCATTCTTCTTCTTTTACAGGTAAGAAATTGAACCTTAGGGAGTTTAGTAATTTGTAGAGCTAGGACTTAAACCCAGGTCTCTCTTGCCTCATTAGCACAACCACTGTATGTATTAATTCACTCATCGGGATGCTAAGTGTATGAACTTTATATCAGGTTAATTGCATTATTAATTAATATAAGATAAGTCATCAGTAGTGTACATTTTATTTGTGCTGTAAGCCTCAATCATTACCCTATTTGGGGGAAAATAAAAATAGATTTTGAGCATTTAGCTCGTGTTGAAGTAGTTTTTGCTAGATCATGGAAACTTGTTGGAGAAATTTGTTAAACTATAACATGTTTGCAAGTAAGAGAGTTCTGAGAGACTCAAATTTTCTGCCTTCTAGTGGCAAAAAGGCTATACTTTCTTACTGAGGTAGAAAATATCTGAATCCAGTAAACTTGAAGCAGCAAGGAATAAATAAGAACACTCCTTATTTGGTTAACACTGTTCAGATAATCCAGAGATGTGGGTTCCACGGGTTGCAGCTGGAATCTGTGTTTATTTTCTTCCACTGAATTGTTCTTAGTTCAATGGAATCATAGATTTTCCAAAATTATCAAGCTACTTGAAGTCAAATAGGCAACTGATGAGGGATAAAGGTCACAATTTCAGAAGGTATTCACAAATCATGATCAGGATGAATCATGCTTTAAGTTTTTGCAGCTGCTTTTAGAGTGCAAACTACAGGATGTGTCTTGTCGGCATTTTCTAACACCTGCCCTATTTATGGTTCATATTCAAAAGGAATGGTTGAGCTAAAAGTGAACTCTGCACACCAAGAATTGGTAACCCCTGGAATATGGAAGTGAAATAGGGATCCTAGATATGTCCCAAAACTAAGACTCCCTGGCCAGACTGTGGCCATTGTTTGTGTCCACCCAACTCCCTGAAATTAGATTTTTTCACTAAAGAGCTGATAATTGTTGAGAGGTGATGAAATTTCAAATAAGAATTGAGTAGTACCTTAATAAAGTTGTATCCTCTGATTTCAATGGAGAGCCTAAGGTGTTTTATCAAGCTCCTCTAATTTGAAGGGACTAAAACTCCAAATTCTGTCTCTTTTTTATAGGGTGGAGCTGAAATTTCTGCTTAGCTCTTTTAGCTTCCAGTTGTTTATTTCTGGATCCAGGCAAAAGGGTCAGGGAAGAATTTGAAGAGAGTTTATGCTCAGATTTTTGGGGCTCCCCAGGTGGTGCCTTTCTTTTTTTAGGATTTAGTCCCTAATTCTTCAGCCACTCTGGCAGCCCCAGACTTCATTCTCTGATACCTCAGGCCAACAAGACAGTTTGTTTGTTTGAATTCTGGCTTCTCAAATCATGCAGACTGGGGACTTACCTCAGGGGACAAACCTTAAAAATGTTATGCTCATCCACTGTGCTTCCCCTTCTTTTATCCCTCAAGTCTTCTTCAGTTTTACCTGCTTTTGGCACTTCAATGTGTTTAAATAGTTGTTTGTCATATTTTGTTCAGAGTTTATAATCAGATCCTGAAGGGTTAGTCTAAAAAAAGCTGCTCTGCCATTAATAGAACTGGAATCTCAAGTTGTGATATTTAATTTTTTCATTGTCAATCATTTCAAAATGCTTTCTGATTTCCTTATAATTTCTTCTTTGACGTGGGTTATGTAGACATGTACTTTTAAAATTTTCTTGCATAAGGATTTTCTAATTGTCCTTTTGTTACTGATTTCTACCTTAATCTCCCCCGTGGTCAGAGAGTTTACTTTGTATGATCACAATCCTTTGAAATGTTTTGAGATTGGATTTATAGCCCAGTTTATGGTCAATTTATGTTAGTGTTTTCTGTTTACATGAAAAGAATTTTTGTTCGTAGCTCTTGGGTGCTGTGTCCTATGCATGTCAGTCATGTTTGTTATATCGATGATGCTGAAATCATCAATATCCTTTGCCCTTTTTTTTTTTGTATACTTTTTCTGTCAGTTACTGAGACTGGTAAGTTAAAAATTTCCTCCTATATTATGAATTTGTTCATTTACCATTTCAGTTCTGTTATCTTTTTCTATTTATTTTTAGCCCATGCTGTTAGGTGAATTTAAATTTAGAATTACTCAATGTTCTTCTTGTGAATTGAAGCCTTTAACAGTGCTCTCATTTGTCATATGAACTTTTTCTTTTAAGGAAAAGATAGAGTTTTTAATACCCCATTGTGTGAACAAGGAATTGTTGGATTTGGAATTGGAATTGCAGTAACTGGTGCTACTGCCATTGCAGAAATTCAGTTTGCAGATTATATTTTCCCTGCTTTTGATCAGGTAAGGGCAACACATTTTATTATAAATGAACATTTCTAAGAGTCATTCCATGATTTATTGAAACATTGCCTCCATCTTCTTCCTCTTCCTCTAGCTTAGTAATGTTTTGTTACCTTTGAGCTGGTGCTTTATGGGTTACCATTTTGTCATGGGCAAAATTTAAAGATCTAATGGGATGATTTAAGAAAATGGATGGGGCATAAAGGATTCGTTTTCCCTTTTCCCCTCCAGATTGTTAATGAAGCTGCCAAGTATCGCTATCGCTCTGGTGATCTTTTTAATTGTGGTAGCCTCACCATCCGGGCCCCTTGGGGCTGTGTTGGCCATGGCGCTCTCTATCATTCTCAGAGTCCTGAAGCTTTTTTTGCCCACTGTCCAGGAATCAAGGTATAATCATTTATGTACTTTATTTGATCACTGTTTAATGTTTCCATTTTTGTTGATTCTATTAATATTAACTAATATACTCATCTAAAGGAAAACAAAGGATTTTTGGAATTTATGTGAACTTAATTGCATTTAGGAAAAAGAGATTAGCATTTTCTTTAGGTCAACTCTTCAATGTCTAATTTAATAGAGCATTCTCCTTGAAGTAGCACTGGCTGCTGAGCACATAATTGGCTTTTCTTCTTCCTCTTTCAAAGCTCTATGTTTCTTTCTAATGGGTCTTTCCCAGTTAACTGAGTAGGAATGATTTTAAAGATTCAATTATTCAGTCCATATTTACCTCAAAATCAGAGGGATAGTGCTTTTGCTTTTAGTCCATTTTCTTACTTTTCAAATATACTGAGAGAAAACTTTGCTACCTTGGTGTGTTTTCCAGTCCAGGGTAAGAAATACTTTCCCAAACAATTTTGAAGCATTTCCCTTTTACAACCTGCCTTCCACAATAGGCTAGATCTTTTGATAATAAAAAGAGTTTGAGTATTTTACATCTTAAATTTTTACATTATCATGCTTTTTATTTCTATTTACTTAAGAGTTTTCCAGGGAATCATTATAGAAACTTATATATATGTCTACCCAGAGAATTCATGCTTGTTTTTTTTGACAGGAATTTGCTGTAAACATGGGTTATGTTTTCTTTTATTCTACCAGATGAAATTCATGAAGTTTTTCTTAGCTGAGTAGAGGTCACATACTTTTTCAATGTAAGCTCGAAGTGGTAAGATGGTACTGAAGCCATATTTGAGACCCCAGTTATTTTTCTGCTTGGCTGAACATTGATTCACATTTAATGTTTTTAACTTTATCCAATGTTTTTAAGGACTGTTCTTTTCTCTCAATTCCCTACCTTTTCTACCCCCTTCTGCTTTTGTTTTCATCCCAAATGAAAATAAAGCACAAAAGGCTAAAAATAAATAGATGAAGAAAGCAGATTCAGAGAAATTAAAAAGTAGGAACATAAAAGTAAGTCACATTGTGTGAATGTATAGCAATGCATTCTATAGTCTATTTATAGAAAATAGTGATATTTGTGCTATTTTATTTTTATTTAAATATACAATGAAGTGGTACAAAATGATTTTGAAAATCAAACGTAGCTTGCTTCAAGGAATATTATTTTAGTCTTTGTGATAAATTCAGGGTTATTTAATGATAACTTATCCTTTGTAATAATTGTGCTTTCCATAGTTATTAAGCAATCATTAAAAACTAGGCATGAGTTTGTGATCAGAGACAACATGGGGTAGAAGGTAAAAGCTCAGGCTCCAGCATCTCAGTCAGAATTGGGTGAGAATCTCTGGTCTTCAAGTAATGTGACCTCAGCAAGTTGTTTGATCTTTAAGTCTCAATCTCTTTATTTCTAAAGTGGAGAAAATAACAATAGCTACCTCATGGGGTTGCTGTGAACAATAATAAATAATTAATCCACATAGAGTGCTTGGTAGCTGCTGTCATTATTGTCATCTTCCCTATCATCACAGTCATTCTCATGAAGTTTCTGGAGCCTCTTTCCTGTCAACCAGAAATGTGGAGGGAAAAGAAGGAGATTTTGGTATCTTAAAATTAGAGAAGAGAGTTGCATGCTCTCTGAAAGTAGCAGAGTATTACTAGAACAGATTTCTTTATTTATATGTAAATACCAGAAGATATTGGCAATTTTAGTTTTTTTTTTTAATAAATGCTCCTTGCAGATTCTTTTAGTTTTTTTATATGCAGGTTTAGCTTCTTAAGAGAAGAGCTTTGTCTTAGTTACCAGAGCATCTAATAAAATATTTATTGAAAAAAGGAATATTTTGGTTAAAACAGTATGTAAATTTTATAATAAATGACAGACTAAAAATAAATACCAGATTTCTATTTTAATTAGTAAAGATCGATTCTTTAAATACCAACTTGTCTTATAAGTGAGTTTACTAGGATACATTTATACTAAAATTGCCTTTTTAAAAAATTTGTTTTTGCAGGTGGTTGTGCCCAGAAGTCCTTTCCAGGCTAAGGGACTTCTTTTGTCATGCATAGAGGATAAAAATCCTTGTATATTTTTTGAACCTAAAATACTTTACAGGGCAGCAGGTAAAGATTTCCTTTTTTAATATTTGTGAATATATTTATGTACTTAGTTTTTCACAGTTCAAAAGATTATAACTTTTTTTTTTTAATAATCATGATTTATATTTCCCATGTGAAAAAAATTCTGATTAGTTTGTTCTATAGTTAGTCTGTCCTTAGGTGTAAATTTTACATTGTGTAGCCATTTTTAATATTTTGATTGTGGAAACAGAAACAGTGTGAAGTGGTAGCAAGAACATAGGACAATATTGAGCTACATAGTAGATGCTTAGTAAATGAGTGTTGAATGAAAAAGTGAATGAGCTTGTTGTACTAAATAATATCTAAGTTCCCTTTTAGTTACCATAGAGTAACCATAGTTACTATGGTCTTTAGTGACCATAGAGTTCTTCACCTAAACCAGGCTACTTTTCATAGTGAAGGAGACACTATTAACAATTATGCTGTGACAACAGGTCTATACTGGGATTACTGTCTAAGGCAAACTGAGATGTTGGTTGCCCACTTTTAGCTGAACAATCATCATAGTTCTATAAAAACTCATCTGTGACTACTTGTCAGCTGGAATAGAAATTTTAGACATTAAACAATTTATTCTGTCTAAGTGATATTTTATTTTGAATTCAAGAAACAGTGCTTTGGAAAATTATTGTTTTCCCTGAATAGTTCTTTTAAGTTTAAAAACTTTTTTTTAAAAAATTGAGATATACTTTACAATCAAATGCACAGGTATTAAGTATTCAGTTTGATGTTTTTTTTTTTTTTTTTCAGTGTCTTATACATATTTATAACCTCTATGCAAAACAAGATGTAGAACATTTCCATCACCCCAAGAAGTTCCTTTTTAAAGCTTCTTCCCTGTCAGTCCATTCTCCCCACCCCAACCTCAGCAACTTTCTGATTGCTGTCACCATAGATTTGTTGTATGTGTTTTTGTACTTCTCATATGTGGCATCATACAGTTTGTATTCTTTTGTGTCTGGCTTCTTTTACTCAACCTAACATTTTTGAGATTCATTCATGTTGTTACCTGTTTCAGTAGTTCATTTCTTTTTCATTGTGGTGTAGCAATGACTGTATCACAATTTATAGGTATTTGGATTTCTTTCAGTTTTTGGCTATTTTGTACAAGGCTGCAAGGAACATTCTTGTACAATGCTGCAAGGAACATTCTTGTACAAGTGTTTTTGTGGACATGTTTTCATCTGTTTTGACTAATAAACAGTTAGCAATGAAATTGGTGAGTAGGAAAGTAGGTGTAGGTTTAAATTCATAAGAATCTGCTGGAGAGTTTTCCAAAATTGGTTGTGCCATTTTACACTTCCATTGGAAATGTATGAGAGTTACAGTTGCTCTTAAGTTTAAATGCATATTTCAAATGGAATCTCTAAATTGAACCTGTATCCCATTAAGGAATAAAACTTAATACAAGAATTTAACATCTTGAGATGAATTATAAAACTCTGATGGTATATACTGAGTAGATATTTAATGAAAACAATTTCTAGCTTACGTTGGTTACCCTATGGATATTATACTTGGAAGGCCAACCGATGTCCAAAATAATGCAGTTTTTTTTTTTTTTTAAGCATTAAATAATAGAGACCTAGAAATAAACATTTGGAAAAGTGACAGTCACTTTGCTGCAAATTTTGAAATCCAGATTGGGCAAGAGAAATATTTAATGTTGTTGGAGTCTAACTAAAATAAATTTGTTCTAGGCTTGGCCCTAGGGATATTATGAAAGACCCCGACAAGGTTTGGGTTTCAAAAGGTTTTCAGGGGTTTTCCCATCCTTGATTATGTGTCATTCCAAGCACTGTAACTTAGAATCATTTCTTGACCCCCAGTGGCTCAGTAAAGACCACAAAAACACGGGTTCATAATAGTACTTACCTCAAAAGATTGTTGAGAGTAATAAATGAGATAATTCATATGTTTGTCTAGTTTTTAAGCACTTATTAAACTACTTATTTGCTAGACACAGTGCTATATTGTGTAGACATATGGAATATTTCATTTAATCCTCACAGCAACTTTGTGAATAGATTAATTCTATTATGACCTCCACTTTATAGATGAGGAACCTGAGGATAAAGGAAGTTAAGCAACTTTCCCAAAGACACACAGCCAGGATTTAAACCCATCCAGTCTGTCTCTAGAGCAGGGATTCTTAAAAATGGGTCCATGAGCTTAAATTGAAATTCAAAAAAACATTATTCTTGTGGGGATATGTGATATAGTTATTAAATAATACACAGTATGGTGTGGACTTCGTAAAGGGTCCATGGTTTTCACCTGCCTGGCAAAGGGGTCCGTGGAACAAAAAAGGTTAAGAACCTCTGCTCTGAGGTAGGCATTGGGCATATATGGCACAGGTGATTCCATTTAATCTTCACAAAGCCCTATGAGATGATAGTATCCACTTTTGAGAGACAAGGAAACTGAAGTTTAGAGAGCCAAGTTCACACAGGTAATAAGTGATAAAATTAGGTTTTAAACCAGGATGTTCTGACCCCAGAGGGTACCCTTTTTCAAAATTATCTCATTTTGTATCTGATTCAAATATTATTGAATGGAAGGGATAAATGAAACACAACTTTTTCTAGTGTCCTAATTTTATGCTAAAAATTTGATATTTTTTTATTTCCCACAGAATCCCAATGATCTACTTTTTAATTGAATGGATTCACACACACATATATACACACACACTATCTATAACCATGCTTTAAGACAGCATGTCCCTTATATAATATCTAGTACAGGTTTTGAATATATACTGTATTAATTTCTTCATTTGCATAGGATTAATTTACTCTTTGAAAGTTTTAAAACTACACATGTCACTGTTCATTGTGGTCACAGGTGGGGTTTGGGGGCCTCTGTTCCAAGTATTAAGGGACCCAGGGTCCTTCATCTTTTGACATGGCCATTTTCAACATGTGGCTTCTAAAGATTGCTGTGGAAGGAAAAGATAGCAGAGGGTCATGTCAGGGAGACTTTTATGGGCCCAGGTTTGGAAGCAGCACATTACAATATTACATTGGTCAAAACTAGTGACATGGCTTCAGCTATATACAAAGGCAGCTGGGAAATATAGTCATCCTGTATTTGTGGGTGGGTGGGTGATTGAGGATGAAACAGTTTGGTAAAAGCACAGCATTGTCCCTGTCATATCTCTTCTTTACTTCTTGACCCCATCACTTCTTAGCCTGGTGCTCTTATACTGTTCCCTGTTTAAATCTCTATGCTGTGGTGACCTTCCCACATGTCAAGTCTACAAAATTTAGAAAAAGTTTCAGTTCAGCTATTAAATTTAAAGATGAAATGATAAAGATGAAAATAAAAAGGGTAAGTAATATATATTTTTATATGGCAGTTTTCTTGAAATTTTTTTCTACTTAGAATATACAGTAAGTAGATATCAAACTTGATGTCTTCTGAATTTAAAAAGAAAAAGTAAATATTTTTGGATTTCTTGATTAATTTTTATAATTATGACATTTGAATGCAATTGAATTTTTAAAAAATGTCAGAAGGGTGTTTGGAAAAGATAGATAAGGAAGAGCAATCTAGACAGTGTGAAAGACACACAATAGTTATGATTCAAAAAGAGAATGAGTCACTGGGACATTATCAGATACAGACATCTTGTGAAGAAGCTATTCTTTTGTATCTTTTGAACCTTTTGATTTTATTTAATTGACTGATACATGACATCAGTGATGTAGAAGTAAATATAGCTTTCCTCTACGGTTTTAGTGAGGAAGCTAGTAAGACTAAAGCCTTGTAATGTCTTATTTCCAGGATTCAAGTGACCTTCTCCAGCAAAAATAGGTTATAATCATCTTGCGGATTTTTCTTTTTTTAGGAAATAGACTAATTATATATGAATTCAAACATTCTGAGGAGAAGGGAATGCTTTTGTTAAATTGCTTAGGTAAGATATTTTAAAAACATATTTTTGTCAAAATGTCAGTGTACAAAAAAGAGAGGATTTAGTATTTTGTATTTTATATTTGTTTTGGTTGGCATAGTTAAGCAGATTCTTCTTATGTAGCCTAGTACATTTAATACTAGGTATATTCACTGATAAGAATAAGTTCCATCTATTAATTATAGAAAATTTAATTCATTTGTTAGATTTTTGGTTTGTTTTAACTTGAAATAATATTTGCACAGAGTTTAAAAAAGGCAAATAGTGTAAGTCTTTTCACCAAAAATAGCAGTTCCTTACCTGCTTCTCTAAATCCATGCTTCTCTCCTCACGGACAACCACTTTCAAGTCTTTTAGAGGTTTCTTCTGTTTTTTATCACCATATTTGTAAATAATAAGATACTTTTTAAATATTGAGAAATTGTGGGTTTATAGAACAATCATGCACAAAATACAGGATTCCCAGAACTTGCATTGGTGTGGAATATTTGTTATAATTGATGATAGCACATTTTTATAATTGTGCTATTAATTAAAGTCCATGGTTTCATTTAGGGTTCACTGTGTAGTTCCATGCGTTAAAAAAAATTTTTTTTTCTCTTACCGTATAATCTAACATTTCCCCTTTTAATCACATTCAGATATATTTTCAGTGCTGTTAATTGCATTCACAATTAACCACCATCCATTACCAAAACATTTACTTCATTCTCAACAGGAACCCTATACATTTTAAGCCTTACCTTCCTACTCTCACCCCATCCCTATATTCTAGATTCTGACTCTATGAGTTTGTGTATTCTAATTGTTTCAAATGAGTGAGATCATACAATATTTGTCCTTTTGTGTCTGGCTTATTTCACTCAACATGATGTCCTCAAAGTCATCCATGTTGTCATGTGTATCAGGACTTCATTCCTTTTTACAGCTGAATAATACTCCACTGTATGTATATACTACAATTTTATTTATCCATTCATCAATTGATGGACACTTGGGTTGCTTCCATCTTTTGGTAATTGTGAATAATGTTGCTGTGAACATTGGCGTGCAAATATCTGTTTGAATCCCTGCTTTCAGTTCTTTTGTGTATATGCCTAGTAGTGGGATTACCCAGTCATATGGTAGTTCTATCCTTAGCTTTCTGAGGAACCATCAAACTGTGTTCCACCAGTTTTACATTGCTACCAGCAATGAATGAGTGTTCCTATTTCTATGCATCCTCTCCAACACTTGTTACTTCCACTTTTTTGAAAGAGCAGCCATTCTCATGGGTGTAAAATGGTATCTCATTATGATTTTGATTTGCATTTCCCTAATGGGTAATGATGTTGAACGTCTTTTCAGGTGCTTTCTGGCCATTTGTATATCTTTGGAGAGATGTCTGTTCAAGTCATTTGCCCATTTTTAAATTTGTCTTTTTGTAGTTAAGTTGAAGGATTTCTTTTATATAGTCAGGATATTAATCCTTTATCAGCAATGTCCTTTCTCCCTGAAGAGGAGAACATAAAGATGCTCACAAGTCCATCTCTTAACCACTGTTGACTTTTTGTTGTATATCTTGCCAGACCCTTTTATCTGTACTTTTAAACATATATTATTCCTGTAATTTTATTTCAGTATTCATTTATTTGATTATGAATGACCTTTTGAATTTCATGTTTATTCTTTTATGAATTGTTCAAGTAGATATCTTATCTAGATCTGGAGTAGCGTTTATTGTAAACATAAAACTCCAGAAACCTGAAATAAGCAGGGAACTCAGCTAATAGGCTATTATTCTCTTTTGTAACAGTGAGGCCTTGATCAGATGTTAAGTAGGAAGAAGAATCAAAAGGTTGTCGTCACCCAACTTGAGGTGCAAATTACCTTTGAGTTTGTTCACATATTCTATGTGATTGATCTGATAAACCAAACTATTCATGGAATACAACCCAGTAGAATTTTCTTATATTCTAGCATATTTTTGATATTATTCACCTTTTCAGGCTAATTTTGGATATTAAACTGATGTCCATTTTTGATAATTAGCCTTAGGGCATTTACATTTTCAATGACTAAGCTTAAGCTACATGATAAATAATGATTTAATTTTTATTTTCTGATAAAATTGAATGTCATGAATCATATGTGCTCCTTGTAAAAAACTCCCAGTATTAGAGTTATGTAGAATAAAAAGTGGAAGTTCTTTTCCCTACCCCCTCACTTCATGCAGCTCTCTTCCTCAGACCTTTTCCTATGCGTTTGTATATATGGAGGTGTAGAATACATATGCTTGTATATAATGAGGTTTGTGCATGTAACATAAATAAAATCATACTATCACATTGTAACTTGCTTTCAAAATCCTTTCCTATATATTCACACATTTATATATAAATATGTAAATATATACAATGCATATATGCAAGAATAAATAAGAGCATATTTAAAATATTCTGTAACTTGCTTTCCTTAGCACACGTTTTAGATTTATTTCTGTGTCATTTAACATAGATTTATCTTATTTTTAGCTCATAGAATTTCTTTGGATACAATATAATTTATCCTTTTCCCTGTTATGCAAAACTTAGTTGTTTCTAAATTCTAGCTACTTTAAACAATGCTGAAGAAAGCATCCTTGTTCATATATATTTGGGCTTATGGAAGAAGAAAATTTCAAGCCTGTGCTCTTTACTATACAAACAATAAGTATTATTAGATTTATAATAAAACAATGAGTGTTATTAGATTTCTTAATTCCATTCTTGCTTTCTATAGCTCCGAATTTTCTTTGATTCAGCCCTCACTAATAAGTGATTGATGCTGCATATAGTTGATCCAAAATGGTTCTCCAGAGAGGAAGGAATTATTCCTATAGTTTAGTAGTTATTGGTTGGGCAATTCAGGTTTGGCAAGGGGGGTGGGGAGAATCCTTTGCTGATCTAAGGACATATGAGGGCCATAGTAAGACATTTTTAGTCCTTTAGGGACTCCTACATGAATTAAAATTATTTTTAACATGTTCTAGCATATTTGGAAGTGCATTGTATCATTTTAAAAACTTTCACTCTTTGATTGCAGGCAATTTCCTAATGTGTTCCTAAAAATGTGTGCAAAGTCAAATATCTGAAAGTCAAATATTGACTTATATTTAATAAGGAGAATTCCATTGCAAGAGAGCTAAAACATATTATAAAATCCCTAATTTAAACCTCACCTTTTAGACATTGTTGCCTATGATGTAGTTTCCAGCATTTCATATATATATTTAATTAAAAATGTTTCCTTTTGAATTGAACAAATGAACTGATTTATAGGCACTGAGCATTCATTTGAGGTTAAAGATTTACTGTGTGTAGTATACCAAATGATTTCTTTCTTGGTCTCAACTTTACAATGTTTTGATAGTATTAGTGTTTTCACTTTTCTGTTTTTCATTTATATTTATAAAGTGATAAGGGAAAATACAATGAAAATGCTAATTGTATAGAAACATTGCTATACAGGCAGGGATATTAACTTTTGGCTAGCATGTAGGGGTGTATTGAGCTGATTTTTTATAGTAAGTTGATCCACAGAATTTCAAATTTGTTTTATAAGGTATACAAAAAAACCTTTTAGGGGTCTCCATCTACAATGTATAAAAATGTGTGTTAAGCAAAAGTTGAAAATAGGAAAGTTGAGGTCTACCTGTATTTGTAGGTTAAATAAGCAGAAAACATTAAATTCTTAAGCACATTAGATAATTTAGTAATTTTCATGTACATTTACTTTGCTCAACTGGAAATAAAACTGTCGATGGCATTTTGTAATCATCTCATCCAGTAGCCAGTAGTTGCCATTACCTGCTCATGAGTAAATCTCAGAATCATCAGGCACGACTCATCCTGTAGCATGCCACAATCCATGTCTTGGCTTGTGTACCTGTCTCTTTTCCTCTTTCTTAATAAACTCTTTACTCCCTTGCCTTAAAAAAATCATCAGTCAGTATCAATACCTAGAAAAGGGTATCTGCAGCTTGGAATAAAATTCCAGAGACCACTCTTTTAACTCTGAAGTTCCAAGTGGTTGTGGTGAAAATGGAAGAGCAGGGAAAAGAGAGGGGTGATGGTAGTAGTGCAGGCATCCCAATCATTTAACAACTTTTGGAAGCAGGAGTCAGTAGTAGGCTGTACATAATTACTGTGCTAGCTTGAGAGCTCAGCACCAATCTTTTAATTCTTTTGTGGATTCATTTTAAAAATGTTGCTTCACCTCACCCAGAAAGTAATACTCTGTGGATAAACATGGCCATTCATGATTATAAGTAAAAAAGGTGAACAAAAAGAGATTCTGAATGTGAAGGAGTTTTAAGGATAGCTTAACCAATTTATTTTGCTTATATTTTGCTTTTGTTTTTAAATGTATGCATAGGATGATACCCTATGCATACATTTAAATATTAAGAGCTGATATGTAATAAAAACCTCTTTCAATAATTATAAAATAAAAATCTTAAGCAATAAAAAAACTATCAATTTAATTGGCAGCTTTTGTTTTTCCTTCCTTAGTGGTTCATAAAATAATGCTGCATTCTAAAATCGACAGTGAAAAATAATATATTTTTCTTTCAACGTAATTCTGTGATTTTCTTTCCCTTTTAAATTTCATGTGCTAACAGAGTGGCTTTAAAATATTGTCCTTTAACTCACCATTCATTTATTTTCTTTGCCATTTTGTCAGTTTACCTTCTTAAAATCTATATATGTGAATGAAATTCATCCATCTATTGTGTCTTGCTTTAAAAAAATGCACTGGAAAATCATTTACTAAAAAAAGTAAAATGTTTTAAGCGTGAAAGATGGACAATCACTAGTAAAATTGTTATTGGGGAAGACTTTTGTTATAATATTGAATGCCACATACTAGAGACTATACGAAAAAACAAAACAAAAACTCAGTGTAACTGCCAAAAGTTGAAACAGCTATGTGACAAATGTTAAATTTTGTTATATTATGTATATATAAATAAAGTATACTGATGCATTTTACGAAATAACAGTATCATAAAAATCTTTTTTTGCTATATTAGATGAAACCAGAAAAAGGAATGATTATATGTGAAGTTTTGTAAGGCATATGAAAGTGACTTTATCACATCTATGCTTTTGTGATTCATTTGCATATTATTTTGAAAAAGATCTAATTATTTCATTATGCAAAAAAACTGGGAATGTGGGATTTCTAAATCAATTAATTATATTTAAAGGATTTAAGTGCATTTAAGTTGAAATAGGTCCAGCACTTTCTGTTTCAAGTTGATATTGCTCTTCAATTAAAATGATAGACAAGTTTTTTATTTTTCATTGATATTTCAATCAAACTCCCAGTAATCTCCATGGGTTAAATGGTATCAAAGTTGATACTTACTCTTTTATTTATTGAAAATTAATTTTGTTAATTCAATGTTAATTTCTTGAGGGCATAGGCCATCTTTATAAATTTGTTTTGCATTACTTGGAGAATGAGACAAATATTATAATGTTAACAGTGTATTGATTTGGTCTTTCTAATGTAGACTAATAATCTTTACCATTTTCAGTAATTTAATGTGAAGTGGTGTGATAAAGAGTGGATACAGCTGTGTTTGGAAGATAATTTTAAAGTGATTACTGGAAGAAATTGCACTTAGTTTTTTGGTCACATAGCCTTTTCTTATCTCTAACATCAATGTAAAAATTACTGTTAACATAGAAGTGAAAAATTATCAAGAGAGTGTGATCATAATTAACCTCAAATTTGAAAGGAGACTATTTATTCAGAAAAAGCAGTTGTAGTATAGAGATGTTGTTAGTTTATAGTTACAGACATATCTCGAAGATACTGCAGGTTCTGTTCCAGATGCTGCGATAAACCAAATATCACAATGAAGCAAGTTGCATGAAATTTTTGGTTTCCCAGTGCATACAAAGGTTATGTTTACACTATCCTGTAGCCTATTAAGTATGTTAGAGCAATACATCTAAAAAACAATGTACATACTTTGATCAAAATGTGACACAGAGACATGAAGTGAGCACATGGTGTTGGAGAAATGGCACTGATAGACTTGCTCTTCTCAGGGTTGCCACAAACCTTCAATTTGTAAACAATGCAATACCTGCAAAGTGCAATAAAACGAGATATACCTGTATAAATCAGTTTTACACAGCAAATGATAATAGTTAGAATAACTATTCCTAGAATGAACACTGCCTTTGCAATCTTAATGACTGTATCACTGGATTATTTTGCATTATAACACTTTCTTCCTACGAACTGAAAGACCATATACATTGATTAACTTAATTTATCCTCATTTTATTCCTTCTCAATGTGGAAGATAGACACACACTGCCTTCCACAGTTTACAGGTGGGTTACCAGGGCACAAAGAGAATATAATGCTTTATTAGAGGTCACCAGATTAATCAGATGCAGAGCCAGGGATGGGACTGGGCTCTTTACTGGGTGGATTTGTCCCCTCATCCCTTCCTCCCTCATGAGAGTAAACTCTGATAAACAACATGGGCTTTCTCAGCTATAGAGACTTTGAATATGTTGCCTATATGCATATTTATACGTAGATAGCATTAAGGAACATATATTTTAGAGATATACTCTAGTTCCATTTATTATTTTTTTTTTTTTAAAGATTTTATTTATTTATTCATTTATCCCCCCCTTGCTGCCTGTGCTCGCTGGGTCAGCCAACCACGCCGTGCGGGCGGGCCCGCCCCCACCAGGAGGCCCCGGGAACCGAACCCGGGGCCTCCCATATGGTAAACGGGAGCCCTACTGATTGAGCCACAACCGCTTCCCTCTAGTTCCATTTAAAAAGAGAACATTTATGTTTTGTCACTTGTATTAGTCAGCCAGAGGGGTGCTAATGTGAAATACCAAAAATGGGTTGGTTTTTATAAAGGGTATTTATTTGGGGTAGAAGTCCACAGATACTAGGCCATAAAGCGTTGTTTCTTCTCTCACCACAGTTCATTGTCACGTGTTAGAGCAAGACAGCTGCCGGCATTTGCCAGGGTTCAGACTTCTGGGGTTTCTCTCCGGGCTTAGCTCCTGTTTCCTCCACAAGGTCAGCTGTAGACGATCAGGCGAACGGCTTGCTTCTCTTCTCCTGGGGCCTTCTTTCCAACATCAAAACTGTTTCTCAAAAGACTGCTTCAACTTTCCTTTGCCTTGCCTTTTATATTCAATTCCCCACCCAGCAAGGGGTGGGGCTCAACGCCCTAATCCTAACCTAATCATGCCCAGATTAACAGATCAGTTTACAAGCATGATTCAATTATATTTTTGGAATTCATAATTACATCAAACTGCCACATCACTGTATCATGTATAATGCAATGTGAATAAAGCCTTACCTGAGTTTCACATTTTTGAAGAAACTGGCTTTACAGCATATTAATGCTAGGACAGAGAAATGACCCTGTTATCTCTGTAATGGTAATATTGTGCCTCACAGGGGAACTTGCATCATTAGGAGTGAGCTGTTATTTTCTGCAGATGCTCTCTACATGAATTATTAATGTATTAAATCAGAAAGAATTGGCTAGTGCTTTCCAAGGATTTGGAAATATAATTTACAAGTTTCAGTATTCACTTTTACCTGAAACACTTACAAATCTATGTTTACATGTGTTCATGGATGTGTACACACACACACATGCTTTCACACCTCCATTTCTTTGTATATACTTTTTCTACATGGAATGCCTTTCTTTATTTTCTCTTGTGTTAAATACCTCCTTATCTTCTAAAGACCCTTATAAGTGAAGATTCGTTAATTCTTATAAACAGAGTGTTAACTTCCCTTTGTGTTCCTTGAGCAGTTTGTTCCCATTGCTCTATCACGTTTTTATTGTTTGGTGATAAAGTCTTTCCATTTTTATAACTTCCACTTGAGTGTGTGCTTCTTAAGTACATAGACTGCCTTTTAAAATTTTGTATTCAAGCATCTTGTATGATGTCTGCATATATTAGGTACACAATATATATTGAATGGACAAATCTATATTATACATAGTGTATATATTTTAAATACAACTGCCTTATTCCAAAATGCATTAAGATGACTTACAGGCAGTATAACAAATTGGAACGAAATTGGAAGGACGAAAGGAGGAGGCTGAAAAATAAAACGGAGCCAGACTGAGCTAATTCATGCCAGGCATCTGTAAGTGTAAATAAGTGAATTTGCATGTAGAAAGTAATCATATATGTAAAATTTTTACAATATAGATAAAAAAAATCTAGTCTAGGAAGTAAACAGGGTGAGTGACAATTCAAGAAAAAGGCCTCTTAAAAGCAGTAGGATCTCCTGGTGCCCTTGTTGGCCCTTCCCCTATCCCCTTACCCTTGAGGCATGGAGCCAGCTGTGCTTCCAGGGCAGATCCCTGTTCTTGGTTCCTGAGGGAGCAGAGTAACCTTCATGCATATACTGGGAACATGTATGTTTGGCCCAGTCTGTCTGATGGTAGCCTGAAGGACTTGCTGTTCCAAAACATGCCTTGCATATAGAAGGAGATTCACGGAGTTTTCCTACAGAATACTGTGGGAGTGCCGTTAAGAGATTGCTGGCTGTAGGACATCCTGTGCAGTGCCTGAAACTTTGAGGAAACCATTTCCTAGGGAAGAGAGGGTGAGGAAACTTTCCTATGGAAGAAGGGGCATTAGTTTCTGTGTAAACAGGGGATTCCTAGGGCCATGTGCCTTCCCAAGACAAGACCTCATATGCAGAAGGACCAGGGAGGCCTCTATGCTTTGGCCTGGAGCTATTCTCTGTTCTCTTTGTATGGATAACCTCTGAGGAGAGCACTTGCACAACTCATTCTAGAAAGACTAAGAAAGGTGTTTTCTTTTTTTCCTTTTGTTTTTTTCTTTTCTTTTCTTTTCTTTCTTTTCTTTCTTTCCTTCGTTGTTGTTGTTAGAGCCTGGCATTCAAGGAAAGCTGTGTCATAATATTAGCTATATACAAGCATAAGGAATTGATGGCTCAGAGTCTAAATTTCAGTGATAACACATTAAAATATCAGAATGACCAGGTTTCAACAAAAGATTACAAGACATAAAAAGAACCCTGGAAGCACTGGTCCAGGAAAAGGAAAAGATTAATGCATTAGAAACCATCAATGAGGAGGTTCAGATCTGGGGCATTGCAGACAGACAAAGACTTTTTTTTGTTTGTTTTTAATCAGGCATAAGCTTTATTGAGACTTCTAGACAGGAGAGATTCTTTGGTGGTGGGTCAAAGAATGAAGTTAGTGCTCTGTAAAAAGATGAGAAAATGAGGGGTGATGTATAAGGGGTTTTAGAACAAGGACATTCCATAAGGTATGAGAACAGAGTTTCTGCTAGGGTCACATGAAGCGTACACATGGGGTGTGATGATGTTTTCGCTGCATTCCTAGGAAGGGCTTTTACCAGGGACGCTTACTGCTTTGGGAAGATTATAGTTTGCAATACCATCTCTGCATTCTCTCCCCTCTGGGGAGGGTTGTTACACAGGCGGCTATGTGCTGAGGACTTATAGGGGCCCTGGGTCCCCACAATCACCTCCATATAGCAGCCTATGTTGACCATAGGACAAGTATTGCATCCATATTCCACAGCAACAGTGTAAAAGGCAACAGAATAATAAGAGTAATATATACACAACATTGAACGTTAATGAGGGTACAGGTCCCACCTTGTGACATAGTAAGAATATCTAAAAGCCATCCTATTTTGTAAAACTACCTTTTGTAGTTGGGTTGTTTCTTCATTTACTAAGGAAATTGCTACTTTGAAGTCATTAAGGGCTTGAGCGGTGTGATTGGCTAAAGCTGTTATGTGTTTTTCAGTGACAATTGTAGCACCACCTGGCACAAAAAACAGTCAATGGGTAGAACTACCAGGGGCTGCACTTTACTCTATATCTAGCATTGATAGTAAAATTGCACAACTCAGCAGGTAACCACCCCACATCACGGATTCTGTTTTCATGCAGACAGGAACGATGCGATCTATGGTGAAAGGCCTGGACTTATTCACCTTTTCCCTTACAAGGGAAAAAATATAGTTAGGAGTCTCATTGAAAGACAGCAGCTGAATCGCAGCCTTAAATGAGAAGGTCTTGTTCCAAACTTGTCTATGGGTTGTATTCTGCCATGCGAGGAAGGTGTTCCATGCTGTTCAATTTGCAGGAACAATAAGGGGCAGATAATATTGGTCTAACAGTATACAAGCAACATTTTCATTAGTAGATAACAAAGTAGTCTGGGACTTTCAAATGAATCTCGTGACCAGGATCTTTGGCGGGCTTTATTCTGACCAGCTGCCTTCCCTGTTTCCTATACTAACCTGCCTCAACTTCCCCTTCAGAGAGTTTGCACCCTTATTCTTAACAGGGAACTGAAGGACAGTGGTCATTCTTCTGTAGCTGCTTCCTGCTGGTTAGGGACAGTACAACCTGCCTGACCAAGTGTGAAACTCTCTGGTTATTCTATTGAGATTGAGGGAAGGCACATCTAGCACCATGGTTGGAACGGGATCAAATCCCCGCATGACTAATACCTTGTTCTGGAAGGCGTTGATTCTGGAAGAAATAAACTTAGTAAAAGAATAAAGAAAATAATGATAGACAGCCCCCAAAAGGGGACCAGCTATGACATACTGGATCATGGAAATGAGAAAGGCTAGGTGCCACTAGAGGCTATATCCTCCCAAACTTGATGGGCTTTATCTTGTAAGTTTCAAATCCTGTCTAGGAAACTGCAACCCCCAGTTCCCACAATGTTAGTTATGCCTAGGACAGCTAGGAGAGGTACTGCCCCAGACATAAACTCACAGAGAATATAAGGAACAAGATAAGCATATGGCAAGCAAAATAAAGACAATACCTAAGAGAGCCATTCTTTTATCTTATAGGCACATTTAGTAATTACTTAGAAAATGAATGAACTTTACCAAAACTTTTAACTTGTTCAATATCCCTCTGCATATGATCTAGAATAGAAGATATATTATCATATCTATCAGGTATATAGGTACAGCACTTAATACTAATCAGTACACTAATCAATGCACTATACTCTTTGAGCTGCAGTTAATAGATCTAAGTTCCAGGTCTGCAGTACATTACATGTTGTCTCTCCATGGGAGTAGGCCATAATGCCAATTGTGTCTGCTTAGAGTCTACTCACATTACTTTGGTAATTATTGTTCCACTTGGTATATCCTTAACACAACCAGCATGCTGCAGTACCATTGACCCTTGGAGGGAAGTTCCATTGTTTCACCAGCCTGGTGCATAAGCGCCCTTCGGCACTATATAACAGTCAGTTTGGAGGCAATGTCCATTGTAAATCTGGCTGTATCGAGTCATCACTGGCTGCTGCAGGAGTCCAAAACTGCAATGTACTTTTCATCCACTTCAGGAGCATAACCAGAGATGTGGTAGATACCTTTATTGTTTTAGGGGTCTTGGTGACCATCCTAGCCAATAACTCAAATGGAGAGGTACCTTGAAAGGATACTGGGGACCTGGCTTCAATGCACAAGAGAGTTTGACAGTACTGAAGTCTATCTCCTTTAATTTTCATACACTTTCTAAATACTTCCAATACAAACTATAACATATTAAATGAACTTAACTGTTTTTAGTACTTTTTGCTTTTACACCTTTACCATGATTACATTAATTAACAGGTATCTTATTTTAACAGTATAGGAAAAATGACGTTCTCCATTATTTTATGAAAATCTTCCTCCTACCACCACTTTAATATGCAGATGGAGGTGGCCTCTGACAGGTTTCCCTGTCATGAAATTACATTTTGTTATCAAATATCATTTCAAGTTTCTATTTATTAATGGCTTTCTGGCATTAGCCATTTAAATATTTCAGTTTTAAAGATGCTTTTGCAAACTTCACATAACTATCCATAACCGTATGGACTATAATTACTTAATCTCAAGACAAATTTCACCTTTACAAAACACATTCCCTTAATGCTAACTTCTACCATACCTTCTACAACATTCTATATTTGTTCAGGCCTTGTCTTACATATTTCCACCCTGATTTTATGCAAACCAGCTATCTAAACTTAGGACAAAGCATATTCTCTTAAACAAACTTATCAAAATTTTAGTAAGCGTTGACTATGAATTCACTTCCACAAACCTTTAGCTACTTTCTATATCCATTTAAGTCTCATATCCTTCATTCTCTTCTGTGAAGGAAAAAACACAACACAAAACTATTCATGTCAATTAAGGCAAAAACAATTCTTAAAAAAAAGAGGTTTGTAATAATTTCATTATCCAAAAATTTAGTTTTCATCAGCTTAAAGATTTAATATATATAATGCTTTATTTCATTAGTATCCTGTAAACCTAGGGAGATTACACCCAAGCTAAATAAAATTGGAATAATTATAGTTTATGCAAGAAATGTTCTTTTTTCTTCTTCCTCCACAGGAGACTACAACCTCTTTTTTCTTTAATAAAATTCTAAAATTGTGAATAACCTTAAAATCATACCGACTGCCAGGTTCTGGAATAATTATAATTGTTTAATTTGTTTTAATCATAATTTAGAAGACATCTTTTCATAGCTATTAAGGGCTTTTTCCTTTACTTACTGAAATTTGACATTTGGATTATTACTGTCATCTCAAAAACTGTTAAAATTTAATTGGGGGCTTACAAGAGGGACTATACAAAACAAGGTTTATTCTATAATAGCCCCTCAGTCCCTATCATTTTAATTTCCAGGCCTAGTAGACAGAATTCTAGGCTAAACTCACATCTCCCCTAGCTTTCCATACCCAGACCATCTCCTTGGTTTCCTACACCAGTTTTACTGAAATTCAGTCAAGGTTAAGAGAAGACCCTGGGGGTAGGATAGGCTATAGAAAGATTTTGGGGAGAATTCAGGATAAACTTTTTAGTTTCCTTCCTTTAAATAATTTCTTTATTCAGATTTTATGTGACTTTTTATCCTGTTTGACTTTTCTAATTTGGACTCCAGGAGTATTCATTTACCAATATAAGCACTTATTTAATTTTTAGTCACTTGAATCTTTTAAGAATTTTCTTTTGTTAATTTAATATTATCATCCAGAGATATGAAAATATACACTGAACAAACAGACAAACATAAAAAGAGTTAAGACACACCAACAGAAACATAAAACTCACTAATTTGACTCATAATTCTTACTCCTTTAGTATGGTTGTCTCCAAGCTCTCTATCATTTCACATCTCTGAGTTTTTTACTGCTTTCAAGATCTCCTCTGGAATCAGTGTTGCCTGTAATATGCAAGCTCGTTCTTGGAAACACTGTTATTAGTAACCAGCAACCAGTTAGGAATACTTGAGCAGTATAAATGCCCTGAAGCACTAATTTAACACTTAAATATTCTGGATTACTCTTCAGGAGTACAGTTAGACAGACTTGAAGTTCAGGAGTAAGCTATTGATTAAAAAATGAAAGTTCATTTTAACACCTTGGTAAAAAAATTCTGATAAAAATAAAATGTGACTAAAACTTAAAACATTTTCAAAATAACATCCCATTTAAACTCTTCCACAGTTTACACAAGTATTATGAGCTTTCAGTTTTGTAATATTTTTATTTTTATTTTTAAAAAATTTTATTTAAATACAGACCTATTTTTGTCTATTTAAGCAACATGGTATAAGCAACTACAATATTACTTAGTGTGAAGCAAGATTTATTTATTTATTTATTTATTTATTTATTTTTAAACAATTTATTGAAGTATATCATTTGTACATGAACATGCATAAACTATAAGTGTTCAGTAAACATCGTGAACTTACAAAACAAACATGCATAACATCATACATGGCTCCCACATATCACCCCCACCACAAACACCCTGCATTGTTGTGAAACATTTGTTAACAAATCATGAAAGGGCATTGTCAAAGTATTGCTACTAACTATAGCCTGTATCTTCCTCCCCTAAACATTTTTTAAAAGGATTTATTTATTTATTTATTTATTCATTCATTTATTTATTTATTTACTTTTATCCATTTTTACCCCACCCCTGCCCCGTTTTTGCTGTTTCTGTGTCCATTCGCTGGGCGACTCTGTGTCCGTTTCCTGCACCTATCTTCTCATCCTTCTCTTCCTGTCTTCACTGGGATTCGATCCTCGGAACCTCTGATGTGGGAGAGAGGCATCCTACCACCTGTGCCACCTTAATTCCTGGTTTTTCGGCATGTCTCGTCTTGGCTCTCCCTTGTGTCACTCTCCTGTTACGTAATCATCTTGCTGCGTGGCTTGTGGGGCCTGGTGGCTCACCTGCGTGCGGGGCCTGGCGGCCCATATGCCTTCTATAACTTTCTTTTTTTAATTTTTATTAGGAAGTCCTAGGGATTGAACCCAGGTCCCTCCATATGGGAGACAGACACCCAACCACCTGAGCCATATCCATCCCCCTATTATATCTCTTAAGGTTGACCAAAGATACCCAAAGTTATATATTTTTTCCCATACAGGATGGTTATATAATAAATCAGGCTTAGTTTATCACCAGCATTCCAAAAACCAGACCTAGGGAGAAAAACTAGGCCTGGGGGCACATGCATGGTTTCCAATATAGCAAATGTTTAGCCTACCCTGATTATCACAAAATCAGGACAGCGAGAATATTCACAATGTAATATATTTTTAATTGCAGACTTACAAAAGCTGTTAGCACTTTTTTTCTATTTTATTTTCATAGAGTTATCTAGTTCAAAGTTACTAAACTTTAACAGTACCAATTTTATTAATATAACTATCCAGATCTAATTAGATTTAACATGGAAACAAAGCAGAGAACATTAATTGCTAAGTTTTTCTATTTCTCTAGCAGCTAAACTAATTCTATCAGTCCCCACTAGTCCACAGTTGCACCCTCCAAGTGGCAGGGGTTTTGTGAAGTTG
The DNA here is from genome assembly GCA_026826555.1 of Tolypeutes matacus. Classification (NCBI taxonomy): domain Eukaryota; kingdom Metazoa; phylum Chordata; class Mammalia; order Cingulata; family Chlamyphoridae; genus Tolypeutes; species Tolypeutes matacus. The sequence goes on along the minus strand of JAKSZT010053791.1, from coordinate 28,879,839 downwards.
CTGCCATAATGTTTTCCCTATCTCAGTTAACTGCTACTCCCATCAGTGTTTTTGGGGCGTCCCCGTACTCATGCAGAGTTCCACAACAGTCAAGCAAGTGGGCGACCCCATATTCTCTCGGCAGTCCCCACTTATTCAGGAGGGCAGCCACCCCTCCCCACATGGATGTTACAAGCCGACCTGGGATTTCTCCCACAGATTCTCCTTTCCCTGAGCTCAGGCCCACTACTGCTGGTGGTCTTTCAGTCTCCTGCCTCGTGGCTCGCCAGTTGTTACTACCCAACTCCTGAAGGGCACAAGTTGGTGTAGCCGCAAGACCAAAGAAAACACCTGGCATTTAATCAGGCATAAGCTTTATTGGGACTTAAGGACAGGAGAGAATCTTTGACAGTAGCGGATCAAAGAATAACTGAAGTTAGCACTCCACCTGCAGACAAAGACTTAAAAAATGATCCTAGGAGTACAGGGGCAGTGACTCCGAGAGTGTCCACAAAACTCAGTGAGCCCTGGATGACTGCACAATGCTTATCCAAGAATTCAACAAGTGGCCCTCTACTGAGAGTTGGTCATTTCTTTTGGGGACGTCTCAGTAAACTGCCCCTCAGTCCGAGTGGAAATGCACCAGACAAGAACCAGAGGTTATGAAATGGCCCATCATGCACACCAAAAACTTGTGGCCATCTCGAGCCAAGAAGATGGTGAGCTCCATCCAGAAATCTGTCAGCTTTACATCCAATTGCAGTGCTGCTTGGAAATGTACACAATGGAGATACTAAAATCCATATGTCTGCTGGGGTCTCCAGTTTCATCGAAAAGGGTTGTCTCCACTTGGAGTTCTATTTTATTCTTCTAAAATCATTATTACTTAAAGTGTAATCCTTAGAATATGTGCTTCAAAATTAGCCAGGATGCTGGGTAAACATGCAGACTTCTGGATCTTGTCTAGGACTTACTGAATCAGAATCTCTGAGGACACACCAAGGGATTCTGAGACACAGTGAATATTGTGAACTGCTGCTCTAACGTTTGAATCAAACAAAGAAACAAATCCTCCTCCCCAAAAGAATGAAAATAAAATCCAGGTCTCTACCATGCCAATCTTTGCTATGCTCTCTACTTGCTAAAGTACATGCTTTCAACTTCATTTTTTCTTTTCTTCTTTCTGCCCCCTGAGCTGATTAAAAGCAAATGCAATCATGGTAGCTGCCTCTGTGATGTGAGCTGTGTGATGGCTCATATAGCATTGGTTTTCTCTGTGAACCCTTGACATGGACTGTTAAAGATTAAATTGCATCTCCAAAAACATATGTTGAAGTCCTACTCCCCGGTACTTCAGAATGTGACATTATTTGGAAATAGAGTTGTTGTGGATGGAATTAAGCAAGTTAAAATGAGGTCATACTGTAATAGGGTAGGCCCTTAATCCAGTATGACTAGTGTCTTCATAAAAGGAGGAAACTTGGACAGAGACAGACAGACAGAGGGGGAACCACATGTGTCAACTGAGGCAGAGAATGGTATGGATTGCCAGCAAGCCACCACCAGAAGCCACAAGAAAGGCATAGAACAGATTCTTCCCTATGGACTTAGAGGAAGCATGGAACCTTGACTTCAGACTTCTGGCTTCCAGAACTGTGAGAAAATAAGTTCCTGTTGTTTTAAGCTACCCACTTTGTTGTACTTTGTTATGGTAGCCCTAGGAAACTAAGACATGAACCATTGGAAATAAGGTAGTGGTTCTCAAAGTATAAACCCTGAACTAACAGCAGCAGCATCACCTGGAACTTGTTAAAAATGCAAATACTTTGGCCCCACCCTAGACCTACTAAATCAGAAACTTTAAATTTACTTTTTTTGCTTCTAGAGAAAATAAAAAGAACAATTCCCTAGGACACTTCTTCAGCTGAATATATTTGTAATCTTCTGATCACCCATCTGTAATCAGCAAACCTCTCTACTCTTTTTTGGAAGTATGCATGTACTGTCTACTCCTAAAAAGTCTCTTGGGTTCATGTCCAAAAGTTAATGATCTTGTGGATTCTGTTACCTTTGTCCAGGTGCCAGTAGAGTTATGGCCAGTAGAAGAGGGAGAGTTCCTTATTGGTAAGGAATTTTCAATTAAACTAGAAATAAAGAAAATAGTATTATATATGAATAAAAAAGGACATTGAAGATGGAGATATGTCATCACTGTAGGCGTTAAGGAAAATGTCATTAAACCAGAGAAAATAAAGCACTAGAATACATATTCATGAAAATATATTCTAGATACCTTGTTCATTTTCTTGGAAATTCCTGGAATGCCAAATAAAATGCACTCTCTTGGGGGGAAAATGGTCCTAAATATGCTCAAAGAGCTCAAGAAAAACATGAACAAAGAACTAAAGGAAATCAGGAAAACATTAAGATGAACACAAAGAGAATATCAAGATGGGAATATGAAAAGGAGCCAAACAAAGCAGATGACCACAGTAACAAAAATTTAAAAATCTCTGGAGAGGTTCAACAGCAGATGGGAGTTGGCAGAAGAAAGAATCAGTGAACTTGAAGTTTGAAGATGAGACAATTGAAATCACTCAGTCTGAGGAACAGAAGAAAAGTGATCACAGCCCAAGGAATCTGTATGACACCATCAAGTATATCAATATACTCATTGTGGGAGTCCCAGAAGAAAACTTCCCAAATTTAATGAAAACCATAAATATACACATCCATGATGCTCAATGAACTCCAAATAGACCCATAACATTCCATGTTATATAATCCAACTGTTGAATGCCAAAGATAAAGAGAGAATTCTGAAAGCCACATGAGAGAAACATCATGTCGTTTACAAGGGAGCTTCTGTAAGATTAAGTACTGATTTTTCATCAGAAACCATGGAGGCAAGAAGGCAGTGGGATGACATGTTTAAAGGGCTGAAAGCAAAAAATTGCCAACCAAGACTTCTTTGTCCTGCATAATTATCTTTCAAAAATCAAGGCAGGATTAAGACATTCCTGGATAAACAAAAGCTGAGGCACTTTGTCACCACTAGACCAGCCCTACAAGAAATACAAAAGGGAATTCTTCAGGTTAAAAGGAAAGGGTACTAGACAATTGACTGAAGTCACATGAAGAAATAAAGTTCTCCATTAAGGGTAATGATATGGGTAACTATAAATACTAGTACTATTATGATTTTGCACTTTTTCCTTCCTGAAGGATCTAAAAGGGAAATGCTTAAAATGTAATGATAAATCAATGGTTTTGGATGCAGTGTATAAATATGTAATTTTTGACAAGAACTACATAAAGGTGGGGAGATGGAGGGGTTTAGGAACATAGTTTATGTATGCAATTGAAAATAAATTGTTATCAAACTAATGAGATTGTTTTAGATTTAGGATGTTAAATTTAATCCCCATGGTAACCACGAAGAAAATATCACAGAATATAACAACTCATAGAGACAGAAATTAGAGTATATGTTGCAAAGGGGTAGGGGACAGGCAATTAATTAATTAATTAATGGGGAGTTAGTGCAAAATGAGTAAAATTGGCAAAATGTTAAAATTGGTGGATATGAGTATCTGGAAGAGTGGGGGTATGTTGGAGTTCTTTGTATGGTGTTTGTATTATTTTTGCAACTGTCCTGTAAATTTTAAATTATTTCAAAATAAAAAGTTTTTTTTAAAAAAACTATGATATTTGAGCAAACAATTGCGTCCTTTTTTGTTTTGGTCTTGAAAAGATTTCTTATTTTCCTAAATCATACATTTATCTGATACTGAAGGATTTCTTTGCAGAATGCTCATTAGTGCTAAGATTTGAATGTTATCACCATGTGGTGAAATGGAGTGATCTCAATTCAGCACTCTGCTGTGAAAATTGGAATCTGTAATACGAAGAACTGTGCCCCAAATCCTGTTAATTGCTCTTTCAAAAAGCACATAGCCTTGAATGCTGATTTGGAATAACCTTCTCTTGGAATAAGTATCTTTAAAATTAATATAACTAAAAAGTATCTGTGAATATAGCTTGCTCTCCAGGTGACTTGTTTTGCCTAAGTTTAAAATAAATGAACATATTCTCTTGTTCACAGAATTAAATTTATGCAAATCTAAGAAGCGTTTCTTTTGTTTGTTTTTGTTTATATTCCTGAATCTAATTCTCTGCATGATAATTTTTGATAGAGTTTAAAGCTTTGTTTGGTATGTTGTTCCTTAATTAATGTTAAAAAACAGTCTTTTTATTCTTGGTAATTTATTTAATATATTGATGCAGTTAGTCACTCACTGGCAACTTTTCAAAGGGAGTGGACCAAGATGTCAACCCATTTGTTTTGGTGTACCAGCACTTAGATTAGGATTTACTAATCACCAGTTGGCAGCTGATTTACAAGGCAGAAAGACAGGACTCTTGAATGGCAGCCACTGACTCATAAGCAAGATAGAGTGTGTAGTGGCTTCAAGTCTTGTCTACTGGCTACCCAGATGCTCGATGAGGGTGCCATCAAGAAAATGGCCTTTGGGCAAGCTGGTGGAAAGGGCCGGTTCCCATGAGGCCCCAGGGAGAAGAAACCATCATCTTGAGAATGACTCTCAGGCTTTGAAATCTAATAAAGTATGCCCTGCAGGTTTACAAAATTGTAGGGGACCAATGACTCATGTTTCCCTCCCAGTTTCTCCTTATTCTAATGAAATGTTTATCCTTGTCTATCCCTTTGTATATTGGAAGCAGATAAATTGTTTTGTAAGTTTCAGAGGTCTACAGCCAGACAGGCCTTTTCCCCAAGACAAACTGTATTTCTTTACTGATGTGATATGATTTTGCTCTTAGCATTGTTACTGATTTATGGTTTTTTTTTTTTTTTTTTTTTTTTAATATTCTAATGTCTTTTTGGAATTTAGAGGGTGGAGTATGCCAGTTTGAGATTCTTTATGAATTCCAAAAAGAAAGATTATGTTTGTAAACTGGTCTGTTCCTCTGGGCATGATAACCCTTTGATTGTATTAGATTCAACTGTGACATCTGATTGAATTATGTTAAGATTAGGGCTTTGATTCAACCACATCATTTGAGTGCAACTCAGCATTGAGTCCCAGACCCCTTGGTGGGCTGATAAAACAGACTCTCACATGAAAGTAGATACACAGAGACGCAGACACAGAGAAGAACAACACAGAGGAAGAGAGACAGCTCATTAGACATGGCAGAGGCCCTGGGAAGAACGATGAGCCTGATAGTCTACAGCTGACCCTGTGAAGAAACCAGAGCAGCTGAGCCCAGAAAGAAAATGAGCCCTGTGGAGATAGACAAGCCTTTTGCCAGCCTACAACTGAGATCAGAAGAAGTTGGGACCATGGAGCCTTAAGAGGAAGCAGCAAGGCTGAACCTTCGCAGACGTTGCCCTCCATCCTGTGTCAACACATGGCAAATGACTTTGGGTGAGAAAGTACCTCTTATGGTACCTTGAGCTGGGCTCTTTAGGGCCTTGTGACTGTAAGCTTCTACCCCCAATAAATACCCTTTATAAAAGCCAACAGTCTGGTACGTTGCATCAGCACCCCTTTGGTTGACTAATACAGTCATATTTATCATTTAAAAAATAGTCCACTCTCATGGGCACTGGTTATAGAAATGTCATTGGAATGGAAGTATACAAAAATATAAGGAATAAAATCCTCTACCACATTGCTGATAATAGTGTCATTAAACCTGATAGTTCTTCTTACAAGTATGATTTTTAAAAATTATATTTTGACATGGAAGCATGGCCAATATATATTAAGTGAAAAAAGATGTAGGTTGTAGAAAAGTTCTGAACAGTATATACAAAATGATTCAATTTGTAAAATGAAAAAAATTTGCATTTGTCTGTGCATATGGATACTTACATATTGCAAATACCTGAAAAAAATACTTAATTGGGGGTTCTTTGCAAATGAATGTTGTCAAGCAAATGAAAGCAATTCTGGCTAGTATAAGCAGAAAAGATTTATTGAGGATAATAAAATAGCTTGAGATCCAGGCTTAGAGGCCATATTTGTAGTCCCACTGTATAACTGGTTCTAAAAGAATATACCAGTAGTTGTCAGTCAAGTTTCACTTGACTGCAGTTTGAATCATTGATACCACTGAGCCAGATATTGGATCTGCCTCCACTATTACCGTTACTCCGGAACAGATTCCAAACAGTTGCTGCTCTTTTGCGTCATCAGCTTCCAATTCAGTTTGGTGTGCTGCATTTGATTGGCAGAACCCTAGTGTTAATGCCTTTGTTGCAGGAGAGGCTGGGAAAGTATGTGGAACTTGCCTGAACAGTAGATAAAATGCTCAGCTTCATAAAGTGGCAGATTTACTAAATATAGGAAGAGGATTCAGGAGCTTAGATGCCAGAAAGAATGAGATCTATCTACTTCTGACACCCTGCAAATCGTTAACATCGAATACTTTGGGGAAGTAGAGTTGGAAGAGCTGATTGGGGAGCAGAGAAAACCTTTAGCTTTTATTTTACTATTCTGTACTATTTGAATTAAAAATAAAAAGAATATAATTTAAATGTGATAAAAGACCATGGGGAAAATGAAAGAAAAAAGAAAGGGATCTGTATTTTTTCTCCCCAACATTTCCACTATTATCTTGCTCTCACATAAGTAATCAAGGAGTCTTCCCAGAATAATTGGGCAATTTTATCTACTCTGTACTCAATTTCCTTTAAAAATTCACTTATAATTTCCTCTTGGATTCAGTGAAGTCTATATTGTGTATATTTGGTTGGGTAGATACATCCTAAAACAGTTTTCTGGGATATCAGTTGCTGATTCTTCTTTTTGTTTTGGTGGAGCCAGTTTGGTTTTATCTCTTTGAAGTCTATGAAAACTCTTGGTTTTCAGAGTATTCGACTTTGAAAATTAAGGTGGTGTCAGCTGCTATAGTTGATGAAGTACTCTTTGATGCAAGGTGCAAAAATAAAATGTACTTAAAAATTTGGACCTACTACATGTTTTTTTTTTGTTTGTTTGTTTTCCCCCTCCATAAACTTGTTCCTGATAGAAAACTTATCTGAGAGCTTAGTTCGGTCTAACTAGTTTTATCAGATATATTTAAAAATCATAATTTTTGGAACAGTTTTAGATATACAAAAGAATTACTAAGAAGTAGCACAGAGAGTTCCCTTATTATTGGCATTTCACATTAGTATAGTACATTTGTTACTAATTAATGAACCAGTATTGATACATTATATTGCCTAAAGTACATATTTTATTCAGATTTCCTTAGTTTTTACTTAGGTCCTTATTTTTTGTTCCAGGATAGCTGATATGTTTTATACACTTACATTGTGCTTACTGATCTATGTAATAATGCCATGACACCGTATAACAAATTTATGAATAACTTTTGGAATTTGGGGAAAGAATAAAATAAAGCTTTGCTACAATTAAGTTCTTATATATTTTTATGCACAAATGTTACATGAGAAAAAAAAATTAAACTTTCATTTTTCTTCCTGTTATGTGTTTAGTGGAACAGGTTCCTGTAGAACCATACTACATCCCACTGTCCCAGGCTGAAGTCATACAGGAAGGGAGTGATGTTACTCTAGTTGCCTGGGGCACTCAGGTCAGTAACATTTATCCCAATTGTTAATGTTCACGTTATGCTTGGAAGCTCTCATTTTAAACCATGATACTGTGAAGAATTGAAAATGATGTTTTCTTTATATCTCAAATGAACTTTGCTTAGCTTTGGTGCTACATCTGTATCTAGTTCTGATTTCTGATGAAGGGGGTGCCTATTCAGTCATATTAAAATATATAAGCATGTGGTGAAGTCATTAAAAATATGTTGCCGGTTTAGAAAGATGTATTCCTTACATGTTTTACAAAAATGTGTTCCTTATACTGTTTCTTTCGAAGCACTTATTACATATCCTCACTCCTCATTGATGCACTTGCTCACTATCTTCTTTTTCATCCCAGCTCCTGCCATCTCTTGTGATTACTTTGTTGGCCAGGTAGACCCATCCAGAGGCCTGCTCTCAGAATTCTGACTTTAAATCCTATCTCCATTGATGTTCACTATTCTTTTTCCAGGCAAACCCCTGTAGTCATTCTCTGTGTATTTCCCCCTCATATTAGGTTCATGTGATCCGAGAGGTGGCTTCCATGGCACAAGAAAAGCTTGGTGTGTCTTGTGAAATCATCGATCTGAGGACTATAATACCTTGGGATGTAGATACAGTTTGCAAGGTATGAATATGATATATCTCATGGATGAATGTATGTCATTTCCTCAAAATCTTGGGCCAAATTTGTTGTATTATTTCTGAAGAATTGTTTTGAAGTAGTGCGCTTTGTGGGCATTTTTAACTGATTTAAAATTTTTAAATTTTTAAGTTTTTAAAAATTTGCCATGTGAAAGGAATATATGCCAGATAATCAGGTGATGCTCAGGGAAACAAATCACTTTAGGGTTTCTGTTTTTCTCACATAGTTCTCTCTGTTTAAAATATTACTAAACTCTGCCCTTAATCCAGCCAGGTCAGATTGAATTGTGTGCGTAATGGAGTAGAGCACATAAGGGATTTACATTTTCCTCTTGAGCTTTGGCATGACTGGACTACTCTTGACAGAATTTATGTAATCCCCTCTTAAGAATATAGTTTTGTTTTCATTTACTTGTCTACAATTGATGTCTTTCACATTAATATCTGAATAAATTAAAGTGCACCTATTCTCATGTTGTTATATAAGGAAGGTGCTAAGATTTTTTTTGTGTGTGATGGTCTTAACTAAAGTTTAGATAACAATTACACGTATTATGCTTTTTTCTTGATGTACTGCTATAGAAACTGAGTCCTAAGATGTAGGATATTTTACATTTACTATTTTTTAGAGTTTTGGCATTATCATGGTTTTCCTAGACAGTTTCTTAGATTAGTTATATTAAAATAATCTGCAGATTCTACTGCTGTAAAGTGTAACATAGATGTTTTCAAGTGAAGATTGTTTTATAACTTAAAAGATTTAAGATTCATTATAATAAATGCGTTTGTTGATGTGCTGCTTGACACCACCTAAACACTTGACATGGTTAAAAATTGTTTCAACAATATTCTCTGCCCTTACATTAGTAGTTACTGTAATTGGAACAGTTTTTCAGATTGAATTAGTCATAACTGCATGAATATAATAATTCAATGCTTTTTGCTGCATTGTCAAATCAATCCACACACTGGGTTTTCTTTCACATAGCCAAATGTTCCAGAGTATTGTTAAACTGGAGCTGATAGCCTTTGTACCAGAACAGGCTTCTTGTTTGCAACACATATTTCCCTCATCCTGGAGTTTGTATGAATTGTGCTTCTGTGTGGAGATACGATGATTTATCATGAGGCAGTTAGGGGTAGTAATAGATGGTCATAACAAGGATTTTTAGAACTTAATTCACTTATTTATATATTTTCTACATGCAAAATGGAGTGGTAGCAGTTTTTGGTAAAACACAGATATGTTAACACCACAAATTGGTAACCATGAAAACAGAGAGGAGAGGTGAGGAAAAAAGAAGAGGGAAATCATTTATATTTATATCTATATCAGTTTCTTTATGTAGAGTCCTGTTTTATTTAATCTACTGGTTGCATTTTTGTATAATCCTAGAATGTAGTTCCAGCTTCTTTAGGGCTCTTTTCTGGAAAAGATGAGAAAGAAGTTTAGAGACCTTTACTGTATGAGAAAGTGATGCGTCATACCTCTGACTTGTTACTATCATTATTTTAGTTTTGTGTTGAGATGCTTTTATCCTGGTTCTTTTTTTTTTTCTTCTCGTTTATAGCCTTCTGGTTGTGACAGTGAGAACCACATTGTAATTTCTTGATTACTTTGAGTCTGTAACTCTTCATTGCTGATCATGGTACATCGGCTGTATTCATTTCATGTAGCAAAAGAGAAATAATTGGATACCTAGCTTTGTTCTAGGATTCAGACATGATTTTTTTAAAAAGTGGACCCTCATTAGCTAAACATTCATATAAAAAATGAGGTGTTTTTTGTTTGTTTGTTTAATGTAGCTAAACCTTTCTCATTCATCTTTATTCTTTAGCAAATCAAAATTTATGTTATAATCTCCTTTAGTTAGTGCCATGTTTTATTGTTGTTTTGTCTTAGAACAAAATCAGATCCCTCAGCTCACTACATTATGTGTTGACTCAATATCAATATGTATTATTTGGAATGCCTAATCAAGAAAAGGTAAAATAGTAAAGATAAAATTATTTATTAAACACATACATAAGTATATTGTGCACAGTAAAATGTCTCTGGGACAGTTGAAGAACTGATTAATGTAATCTGAATGTAATGTTTTGAAAACATAGCCATACTCTTAGTTTAAGCCTTGAAGAATTGCTTGGAAATTATAAACCTGAAAAGTTGCTTGAGGACAGAGAAAGCAGCAGAGTTTACTTAGAGATGGAGTGACAGAATTAGAGACCTAACTGGGCCTAAAAGCCACACCCAGCATTTCCCCTCAATTTTGAACCTGCATGGGATGTGGCATTTGAGCTAAGTTGAAGCCTCTGATAAGCAGAATGAAAATTCCCCTGATTTGAGGTGCTTAGGAGACCTACCCTGGGGCATGGTGGGGAAAGGGGTCTAAGAACGTAGTAGATGAGAGTTGTAAGCCCTGAAAGGAGCGGTAAATTGACATTGATGATCTGCAGCTGTTTTCTATTTGTGGCACCTGCCAATTTGCTTTGAACTAGAATCTGACAATCCAGGCACAGAGAATCCATGTTTTGTGTGGATTTAATGACAAACTTGGAGATCTGAGGGGTCTTGAACACCCAGCTGGTCAACCTCTCAAGATATTTGCCAAATATTAAAGCTGTGTACAGTGGGATGCTGAAGAACTAAATAGAAAATAACTGAAAAGTCCAGCCGTCATTTGATGCTGAAAGAGAGAGATGCTCTCAGTTGAAAGCTGTGGAGTCAGGTCCTTTGATTAGAGATAAACCAAAAGTAGTCCAAATCTTTCCAAACCCACAACACAGTCTTTACTCCTCCCAGTTTCTTATTGGATTAATCTAATTTACCCTCTGCTGTATCTGTCCAGCAGAAGAACAAGTGAATCCTCCCATCAACTGGAACCTCTTTGAACCAGTGTTCAACTTATATTTACTAAGTATGTGAAGAGACAGGATATTTGATCAATAACCGAGAGAAAGAGAGAGAAAAAAAAGCAATAGAAGAAACACAGATGGTCCTTGCAGTTAGCAGATAAGAACTTTATGATCATGTTTAGGAATATAGAGAAACAAGGGGACAAAGAGATAGGAGAATGGAGATTTACCCTAGAGAATTGGGGAATACACATATAGAGAAAAAAACAACAACAATGGACTAAAACAGAGAAGAGCCTCAAACACATTTGGGATCCTGTCAAAAGGTCTGTTATACATACAAGGTGAATTCCAAAAGGACGAAAGAGAGCTTTAGTTAGAAAAAATTTTGAAAGAAATAATTATCATGAAACTTCCAGAACATCAACCCACATATTCAAGAAACTTTGTGAACCTCTAAGAAGGATAAATTCAAAGAAATCACATCCATGTACATCCTTGTCAAACTACTGATAACCAGAGATAAATAGGAAATCTTAAAAGTAACAAGACAAAAATCATAGTAACCACAAAATAGAGGAACATGGTAACCACAAAAGACAGTTGAATTTACTGTAGAAATGATGAAAGCCAGATGACAATGGGGTGACATTTTAAAATTGTTGAATATGCTGCCCTAGATTTTTTTTTTTTTTTTAAAGATTACTTTTTTTTTTTTTTTTTAAGATTTATTTATTTACTTTATCCATTTTAAACCGCCCCCTTCCCCATTTGCTGTCTGTGTCCATTCACTGGGCAATTCTCTGTGTCTGCTTCCTGCCATCTCTTCTCATCCTTCTCCTCCAGTCTTCACCAGGATTCGATTCTGGAGACCTCCGATGTAGGAGAGAGGTGCCCTGCCACCTGTGCCACCTCGGTTCCTGTTTTTTTTTTCAGAGATTTCGGAGCATCTTGTCTTGTCTCTCCCTTGCGTCTCTCTCCTGTTACGTCATCATCTTGCTGCATGGCTCTCCGGCACACAGAGCCTGGCAGCCCATGCGCCTTCTCTCTCTCTCTATATATATATTTTATTTTACTAGGAGGTCCGGGGGACTGAATCCAGGTCCCTCCACATGGCAGACAGACGCCCAACCACTTGAGCCACATCCGCCCCCACCCTAGAATTTTATACTCAGGGAAACCATCCTTTTAAAATTATGATGAAATAAAAAGCTTTTTTTTTTCAACATATTGAGAGAATTTGTCCCTGTCAGGTTTTCAGAAAAAGAAATATTACAAGGGAGTTCCACAGGCAGGAGGGTAATGATCCTAGAGGGCCCCACCCCTAGACCATTTTCGGTTTGGTCAAATCTGTGTAAAGAGATCCTTCCCAGCGGTCACGCTCCTCATTTGCGGCCAAAAGGGAGAGGTGGGAGATTTTCAGGATCCTTCTCTTCTTCTACCACCCGAATCTGGGGATTTTGGGGAAGTGGTAGAGCAGGGACAGAATGTCCTTTGAGCCCATGGCCCTCTCTGTAGTTTATATTTTTCCCGAAGTTCTCCGTTGGAGATCCTGTCTATGGTGTCCTTCAGGACATCTTACTTTAGTAGTCACAAGAACATAGCTTGGCCAGTGGGAGCCCTGAAAAGGGGTGGCTGCTGACCCATCATGTGGGTCTCAGGATTTGCTACTGCCTTTCCGTCTGGCTTCTCATTCAGTTACCATGGTGGCCACATTCTAGTATAGGAACCCTTGCTCCAAGCAGGGACCGTATAATAAACCCACTCAATTGCATGTCCCAGAGGAAACTCTGGAGTGAGGAGGAGAACTACTTGTTGCCCCATTCAGGTGTCCCCTTTCTAATAAAGTCATCAATGTCCTGCCATAAAATGTTAATCTGATAGGAGTGGAATATCCACACACCCACACCCAATTGTCACAGCATGACCATTGCTTCCTCTTTGTTACTGCAAGGGTTATTTGGAATCCAGGGCAGGTCACCTAGAGTGGGATATGTTTGTTTGACTCCCTGAAGGATCCACTCAAACACAGGCTTTGGCTTGTTGAGTAGCAGCAGCTACACCATCAGCCATTTCTTCCCCACCCCTGCCTCCTCCTATGTTAACTCCAACCAACTAAAAGTTTTTTGGAGATGAGATTGGGTGAGAGGAGCCAAGACTCCATTCAGCCTGGTTAATCAGGGTGATAGTAGTGCCGTCGTTGTAAAGTTGCGATAGCTGTGGGATGGCTTCTGTCCATACTTAACTTTCATATCCTGTATCTCCTTTTCCGTAAAAGCTCATACTTTTGTTTTTACCTCTGGGTCCCCATCTTCAATCTGTTAGTCTCCTGAGAAATGACTGGCCTCACATTAACCTCAGAATCAGTCTAGGTGGCCTGAGTGCAGGTATGGCTGGCTCCAGAATGAGAATAGATATAAGAGGCCATAAGCCAGGGGAGTGGAAGGCAGTGGAAGCCCCAACCTCGTTGTTGTCAGTGTGTATACCAGCTAGCCAACTCCCTTGCATTCGTGGGGGGATTCTCAAAATCCCGTTTATTACTGTCCTTCCCCCAAAGAAGGGAGGTCCCATGTGATAGTACGACAGAGGTGACTCTTCAGTTTAGCTCACAGAGTCATAGAGTCCTGTGTTGCTTAAGATGCTACTGTACAAAAGGAACACAAGAGTGATGAAAAGAACCACCAAAAAGTTAACCCACTTCATACTTCCTTATGCACCCTGCTTGTTGTGGTGCTAGTTGCTACACTTTGCATTGTGGGAGCACAGGCTCAGGCAAAACAGATTATTAACACATCACCACTTTATTACTTGCACAACACAAAGGTTTCCCTTATGGCCGGTATTCCTGGGAAGGCCAACTACTCAGGTCGTGGTCAGTGGATGGTTGCTCTGCATGCCCTGCTTTGTGTCAGAGACAAGGGATCCTGTGCTGTAGAGGGCTTGGGTATTTATACATCCCAGGTGGAGGGGACCCTGTCACTGAGCAAGAACCATGTATCAAGAAACCTTTGTGCAGAGTTCCCACACTAGCAAGAAGCTTCTTCCTGGTTTGGGGTTCATAGTATGGTCAGGCTGTTCCTTTGGAACTAATGTCTCCCCCAGGCTGTGAAATGGAAACATACTGGAACATCTGCTCACAAGCAAGCAAGAGAGGAAAAGGAGGGGGATATGCGAGGGTTGGGAGATGGCCGATGAGCGTGTTTGTGACTTCCCCAGCAAATACACAACTCATAAATTGGAGAAACAAATGGAAATTCATATCCAGAAATATGAAGTACTCATTCAATCAAAAAGAAATAATAGACATTCCTGCACAAAAATGGGCAGATGTCTTGAAGAGGTACTTTACAAAGGAAGGTATCTGAATAGCCAATAAACATGAAAACTTGTTCAATTTCTTCAGTTTTTAGGAAGTGCAAATTAAAACCGCAATGAAATACCACTAAAAACACACCATTTTGTCTAAAATGCAAAATACCCCAAATACCAAGTGTTGGCAAGGATGTGAAGCAACACAAACTCTCATAAGCTACTGTTGGGAGTAAATTTGTACAATCATTTTGGAAAATTGTTTGGCACTTTATCTATCTGAATCCTGTGACCCAGCAAATCTACTCTTTAAGTGTATACTTAAAACAAAAGATAAGTACAGGAATGTTCATAGGAACCCTATTTATAATAACCCCAAACTGTAAACTTCCCAAATGCCCGCCAACTAGAGAATGGATAAAATAATAGGTAAATAGAATATTGTTCAGCAATGAGAATGAATGAACAAAAATTTCATGAAACAGTGTGGTTTTTTTTTTTTCTTACCGGGAGGTCCCGGGGATCGAACCCTGGTCCCTCCATATGGGAGACGGACGCCCAACCATTTGAGCCACATCCATGCCCCATGAAACAGTGTGTTTTTATCTCACAAAAATAACTTGACTTTAAGAAGCCAGACTCAAATGCAAACACATTGTATGATTCTATTTAGATAACGTTCCAAAACAGGCAAAACTAATCCATAATGTTAGAAGTGAAGTCAGTAGTTATCATTAGGGCATTCAATAATTGGAAGAGGGCATGGGGGAGGAGAGGCCTCTGAGTTGCTGTTAACGATCATTAGTTTCTTGTTGGAGTGCTGGTTACATAGGTTCAGTTTTTGAAAATTAACTGAGTTGACACAATTTGTACTTTTCTATATATAATATACTTCAACATAAAGTTTTTAAGAAGTGAAAAGAAGCACGATCCTTCCTTTGATTAATTTCCTTTACTTCACCTTGTCGTGGGCGTTTTCATAGATTTAGGAAGAGCCTAGGTGAGTTTCATAGCCAGGAAGAGTTTCTTTTGTCATTCAATTCTGTCCCCACACCCTTTGTTCATTGTCTCCTTAAAACAGAGCTCAGCTGTCAAACTGATCTACAAGAGCTCTCATAAGTAGTGCTGCTCTCATCTAAGCCTTCCCAGGAGTTAGAGCAGTGGTTCGGTATTGTAGGCTTTAATGAATTTTCTGCCTAGATACAGACCACATTCAAATGAGTTAAAAGAAGCTGAACAAATGTAAGTAAATACTACAAAATGTTAATATCAGACCAAAAAAACCATTATACTAAGTAGAGGAGACCAGACACAGAGTACTACATATTGTATGATTCCATTTATATGAAATTTAAACATAAATCAATTTATTAAGATGACATGTGATTAGTGGTTATGTAGATCTGAGGAAAGAATGCTGAGGGTTGTGGAGTCTTTTTGGAGTAATGGAATTGTTCTGAAACTTTTGAGATGATGAATGTACAACATTGTGATTATACTAAAAGCCTTTGATTATACGCTTTGGATCGAATAGCCAGAAACAGCAGCTATGTAGAGTGGAGGAAGCATACAGAGATTGAGTGGTGAGAAATTTTCTTGTTTGTCTGTTTTTTGTTTATTTTTACTATTATTGAAATAATGAAAATGCTCTAATAATGTTTGAAGTCATGAATGTACAGCTATATGATTATAGCAAATACCATTGACTATACACTTTGGATGAATTATGTGCTTTATTAATATGTATCAATAAAATTGATTTGTTTTTAAAAAGAGTGAGCTACAATGTTAGCAGTGGCTGAGCAATTAGTCCTTGAGGTGCTGTCAAACTTGAAGGAAATATTTTTCTTAAATGACTAGAAATTCAGAAGTGCTACCCACGGAAAATAAGAATTTGACTTTTCACAGGAAAATCATGGGCTTTGAAAGAAACTTGATTTCAAGTATTATATTGACATTCAACTTTAGCAGGATCAACTACATGCATGCTGCAAAGAAAGAAGAGAAAAGAAAAATGACAATTTGCAAAGTATAGGTGATTTCCACATGTTTATGGGAGAAAATTGATGCTTATAATTCTGACATGCTTACACTTTAATTAATTGGAGATTAAATTATGCTAATTGTTGAAATAAATAAAGGTTTTGAAGACTTTTTTTCATCTTTATTTACTCATCTTTATTTAAAAGGAATGGATGTTATTTAATTATCACAAGATTTTTTTTTTTTTTAAATGTGAATTCCTGACTTGAAAGACAAATTGTGAAATACTTTCAAACTTACAGGACAGTTGCAAAAATAACACAAAAACCATACATAAAATTCCTTGGAGTTTTTTTTTTTTTTACATCTTACCTATGAATTTTAATATCTTACTAAACTGTTAAATGTATTCTTTAAATGTATTTTTATTATAGAAGTTATGAACTTACAAAACAATGACGCACATGTGTGGAATTCCCGTACAACACCCCTCCACCAACACACCACACCTATGTGGAACATTTGTTACAGATTATGAGCTGATATCATCAGACTATTACCAATAACAATGGTCCATAGCGTACATTTGGCATATTTTTTCCATACCCTGCTATTTTTAACAAGTACATCTTTGTCAGTGATGCAAGAATATTACAGTATTGCTGTTAACTATAGTCCATAGGTTACATTAATTGTATTTTTCCCATGCTTCTCTACATTCCAACCACATTTCAGTAATGACGTACATCCATTCAAGTTTACTGTAGGACATTCTTGCATTTGTACTATTAACTACAATTCTCATCCACCTCTGGGTTCACTCTGTTATTCAGTCCCTAGATTATTCTCTGGCTTTCTTTCAACTGACATTTATATCCCTAGACTACCTTTTTCAGCCACAATCCCATTTATAAACCAGCTGTGTTAGTTCTACTCACTATAGTGTGTTGCCATTAACTTATCCATTTTCATACTTTATCAAGTTAATTAAAACTTATACATACATTAAACATCAGTACTCCTTCTCAGCCTCTTTATCTCCTAATAACCTCTACTCTAGGTTTTAACTCCATGCATTTATTCTTTTTTTTTTTTTTTTTTTTTTTTTAGTTTTTTTTTATTTATTATTT